>JANJYP010061379.1:0-35016 GCA_024605115.1 Rastrelliger brachysoma
ATATATTATTTTTTTTTTTTTAATTAATTTTTTTTTTGTTCTCTTAATGTCTTGTTCATTCCTGTACGTTGCTTTATGTAACTATATTCACTAATGATTCAATAAAGAAAAGAAAAAAAAACTAGGTGGGTGGCACCCATAGGTGGCACCATAAAGATTGGCACATATGGTGGCACACCGACACCGTCAGCCTGACTTCCTGTGTTGCCAAATCAGCTGTTCACACCACAGTGTAGGACCTTCACGTCTTAATTAACGTCCATTACATTTATACCGTTGCTAAACGACTTCTACTGAATAGGCATATCACTAACTAGTAATTCGCACAAAGAAACTTTATATGTTAAGTTCATGGTGACTTTCTTTTACTGATCGTATGAATATAACATTGTGCTAGTACGGTTGGGAGTGAAAAGCTAACTTCCGGTTAGCCCGGCGTCTACAACGAGGTACAAACAATATAACGTGCGGGTCTTTTAGACTCACTAAGTTTTTTTTTTTAATTTATAATATGAACGATGACAGTGAAACGAGTCATTATGTAGGGGTTATATGTCGCCCCAAACACTTAAACCACCCGTTTCCAGTCACAACATTAGCAACGAACTCAGTGTAACCATGGTAACGTTAACTTGCAGGCATGGTGGCTAAATTAACATTAAGGAGTTGTCAGGTGCAGTTTAACGCGGCAGTATTTTTGAGCTGAAAAACATTACATACATGGATCCTAAATGAATGGTGTCCAAGGACGAAAGAAAACTGGAGATGGAAAAACACCACAGATAAAGGTATGTTATCTTTTGCTGAATCTGACACAAATCAACATTAAAGTCTGCTTATTAACTGTAATATGTAAACAGCTATAGTTAATTCTACCCTGACAAGCTTTTTTTTTTTTAATTCACTCATTTTCAACGAATTAACTGAACATACTCATAACAAACAAGTGATATAATATTCATTTTAGGTTAAATGTTTTGTATTAGAACAAGTTTTATTTATTGCTATTTGTTTGCTAGCCAACACGTCATTAAATATAATATTTGCTTTGGTTGTTAGCTACTTAGCAATGTATTGTTTAACATTTTACACTTTACAGCATTATTATTTATATCATTATATTTCTTTATTATTTTAGTTGAAATATTTTCCATTATAATTTTTCATTTTGCTTGCTAGTTAACATGAATAGCATTGCAGCACATTATTTATAAAGACTAGCTTTCCTTGAAACTAGCACCCAATCTTTCCTTGCAATGAGTTTATTAACGACTTTATTTATTTATTATTTTAACACACAACCCATCAAATGTCCCAACTGCCTCAAAGTGTTACAGTATCTTTGTAGGTCACATTTTACATATTTAGATATGTGGATAATTTGCATATTTTGATAAAATTACATGTGTGTGTGGTTAATAAATAGACCTGGGAGATACAGTATATGTAATGTGCTTATTTAATGCCTTCCAGTCTGTATTAAAAAAAGAAGTTTAAAACAATAATATTTAATCTTTTCAGGAGTGTTGTTGAAGTATTTTGGAGCAACTTCCACTGCACAAGGACCATCTGCTTCACCGGCCGACATGACTGCTGCGTAAGGAACATCGCCAGAGACTTCATGGTCATCTACATACTCCAGCAGAGGTCTTCAATGAGGTACCACAACCTTCTACATACACTTATCCACTACCTCACAAAATATCCAGTTATGACACAACCACTAAATCCATTTAAACCCTGTGCTGTCAGATGTAGGTGTGCGTATTTGTTTTTGTGTTTATTGAGTTTTGAGCGGTATTATTTAGTGGTTGTGCTGTAAGTGTTTTAGGGCCAAACAAACCTGACCACCTCATTCATGATTCTACAAGGTTAATATTAAATAAACAACATAACATACATCATTAATCAGCTTTAAAAGACATTTTTAAACTTTACCCCTGCTTCCAGTCTTAATGCTAAGTTAAACTAAACTACCCCCCCCCTCCCAGCTCCAGTTTCATGCTTAATGCACAGAAGCTAGATTGAAATCGATTGTCTCATCTAAAAGTTGAAATGGAGGCAAATAAGCCAATTTATTTCGTTATTCTTTAAACTAGTAAACCAGACACACTCTGCTAGCTGCGTGACATCTAACATCTCTTCAACATAGTTTTTATAGTTTTTTTTTCTGTGTGTGTGTTTTAAAATTCATTTGTGTTTTTTCGTGACAGTCTCAATTTTAGAAAAAAAAATACTCCTTAATAATAATTCCACTTTTGTTTTACATATGAAGCATCTCATGAGCTGCTCTCACTCTTACCCATACCTGTTTGTGAGTGGGTGATTTTAATCTCGTGCTATAAGTGTTAATATGA
The DNA here is from genome assembly GCA_024605115.1 of Rastrelliger brachysoma. Taxonomy (NCBI): domain Eukaryota; kingdom Metazoa; phylum Chordata; class Actinopteri; order Scombriformes; family Scombridae; genus Rastrelliger; species Rastrelliger brachysoma. Next base: position 2,358 of record JANJYP010061379.1, read on the forward strand.
CATTACGCACTAATCCTATTAGTGAGGAACAAAGCACCTCCATCCACTTCTTTCTTCTAAAAGTTTTTTTTCCCTTTTTAAATGTTCTATCATTCAATATAAGTTGAAACCCTTTTTTTTTTTTGTATTCAAAGTCGGAGCCGATACAGTATATTATATCAGTGATGTGAGATATCAGATGGTTTTCTGCTCAATTTAGCTGGATTGGATTGCCTCAGGTGGAAACATGTTGGAGAGGTAGATTATATTGGGTTGTTTTGGGTGTCAGCAGACGTACAGGCCTTTTTTTTTCTCTCTCTCTCTCTTTTTTTTCTCCACACTGTTCAAATATTAAACCGGTCCACCTCGCCCCTTGTTCTTACAACATCCTCTAACAGCATCGAATTAGCTTTTCTTTAGTACAGACATTACACCGTGCAGTAACACTAGTGTACGATCGCATGTAAACACAGCGATGTTAAAAATCATCTCTTTTTACCACCGCCTTCACTTTCATTTCTCTCCCACTTAGCTCAGCTCATCAGTAAATCATACATATGTGTCTGCCCGTAGGTATGTGTGCAGTCTCATAGCAGCGTGTGGAAAGCGGCTTATGCATCATTTATACAGGATGAATGGTGTTTCACATATATGACACCACTGTATGTGCTTGTTTAAACTCTTGTCTGGAGTAAGAGAGAGAGGGCGCTCCATCATCGGAGACAGTCGGCGACGGTCCTGCTGCACCTGGCTTGTTTGAGTATGAAAATGACTGTTAGGCTTCTAGTTAGTAATAAGATTATACTGACAATTTCATGTGACATAGTTTGGAAGTATGTTGAGTAGAAACTGTGATGAATAACTTGTACAGCACAAAGTGATACAAGGATTTTTGGTGAAAAGTGTTGGTTAAGATGGAAAAAGGCAAAAAGCGTCTCGTATTTAAATTTCTACATAAAACAAAGACTTAATAATCATCGTATTATTAGTGTTGTCTGCGCTCCCTCCTGATTTGAATTTTTGACGAGTTAGGATAAATCCAATCCAACGAATTAAAAAATGTTTGGATACCGCCCCCCCGCTGTGATACCCCGTCTCGTTCAGTCGCCACATGACAAATGGACAAATTGTCAATTTCTACTGATGTCTCGCCTGAGTGATCGGTTACAAATGAAGGGGTTCATTCAGAACTGTTCCCTGTTTGGAAACGGCCTTAAAAATCAAAACGAAAATAAAAAAAAAAACAACAACAAAAAAACCTAACAGTGTTCTTGGCTGATCAGATGCCAGATAAAGGTATGCTGTATATTTAGCAGTAAAGTCATTACAGCCTTGTTAGGAGAAGCCATAAACTAATGGCCTACATCTAACAGTGCTGCTGTCTGTATTGTAAAAACGCGAGTCGCTTTATTTATCGGTTCCTCTCTCTCTCTCTCTCTCTCTCTCTCTCTCTCTCTCTCTCTCTCCTCTTGTGTGCTGTTTCTCTTTGCTTATCTGTCACATTGCTGAGGTGAGTCCTCTGTCTCCTGATTTATTCATGATACGACTTTTAATATCATTCACTATGACACTGGAGTCTGCATCTCAAATTAAAATCCTTCAGGCAAAGTGTGTGCTCAGTATATCTGTGTGTGTGTGTGTGTGTGTGTGTGTGTGTGTGTGTGTGTGTGTGTGTGTGTGTNGTAAAAAATCTACTGTATCTCCATCGGTTTATACGGCATGGTGAGAGCAGATGCTTAAATAATCCATTATCTGATTACATGAGGGCGTTGCATGCTAATGCACGACTGCAATACTATGTTTTTCTCACAAAGATATCAAAGGTATGTGTGCTCATATACATATATATATTTCTTTATATATAAGAACACATCTATATGAACACTATAAATGTGTGTATATATATGCTTGTAGCTACAGAGGTGTGTGTGTGTGTGTGTGTTGCCTTTGTCAGTCACTCCGTGGTAACGCAGCATCTCGACAATTAGCCAGGTGTAATTGAGTGGGGTACATGATTGTCACCGGCAATTGCGGTGATGGAAAGGCGCGCCATTCGAGAGCGCGCGTAGGCGTTAAACGATGGAACGTGGCGCAGTACGTGCCCGCTTGTGTATGTGTGTGCAAGCGTGCGTGTCTCCTCCTGCGTGTTTTTTTTTTTTTTTTTTTTTAATGGGAGCCATAAGCTTTGATGGAACATTACCAGTTTGTTCATGAGCGTATGTCAACATATGTGGGAGGGAAAGGTGCGCTTCTGAAGAGCTCTCTCTGTTTAAAGGTGTGGGCGGGATTTTTGTATGTGTTTATCAGTATATTGGAGAATTTGTCAGTTGAAAGTGACAAAAAAAAAGAAAAAGAAGAGGGGGGTGGGGGCAAGTGAAGACTTATAGACACCGGAGTGGTTTTACACCTTGTATTGTTTTCTAACTGCATCCCCTCCTTATACATTTTATCTTTTTCTCAATGACAACACGCGCTCACCTTGTTCCTACCTGCTGATTCTCAATCTGCTAGTTACTCACCTCAGACCTGATCCTGGAGCTTCCACCACTTCTTTTTTTTTTCTCCTTTTTCCTCCACAGAGCACAAAGAAACTGCAAAATTTTGAGCTCAGGTCTGTTATGAATGACGGCACCCTACATTCTAATGATATGGCGGTTGCACCCTTTACACTCTCCATCTGTGCCATTACAGGTTTTCACACACAAACAGGAAGAGAGAGGGAGAGAGAGAGAGAAAAAAAAATGCATGCAGGATTCAGGCGTGAAGGAGTTCAGAGGATTTTTCTAACGTTCTGTCTCTTTGCTCACGGGCCAGGAAGTCATTATGCGTGTTACCACCTGGCCCTCCTTGTTTTAACCCGCAACACCCGATCGCTCCCTTCTCTCTCTATAAATACCCCAAGGACAACGAAATGGGCGACAGAGGATGAAGAAATAGAGAGGAAGGCTGGTGGGGTTGCATGTTTCGCCTCAGAGTGGGGCCATGGCTCAGCAGGCTCGGCGGTGTCCCCTCGATGCTGGCTGGTTTTTTTTTTTTTTTTGATGTGGAGAACTCGGGAGTGGGCTCGCTTTTTAATGTTATGCAACTTTGAAGATGGAGTGTTTGAAGTTATGCATGAGTTGGACTCATTTCCAGCTTCTTCCTGATTTGTTTTTGTTTTTTTTATTATTTTTTTTTTATACCATCTCTTTCTTCTCTTAGAGCTTTTTTTCCTCCTCCTCTATGAGAGGCACAAGTTATGTGTTTGAAGTGAAGGAATGTTTCAAGGGTATCTGCCGAAGCGCCCCATTGTGGTGCAGTGGTCTTCGCTGCGTTCATCCCTTAATTGTGTCTCTTAAGTAATTGTTGCTGCTGTGTTTCCTCATTTGGTGTCTCCGTACAGAATCTACTGTATCTCTCCGCCTTTTAAATTGTGATGTCTCTCTCTGGACTGTCTGTTTACGGCTCCTTTTAAAGAGAATATATACGAGAGAACTTGTGGAATCTTGAGTTAGTCTGAATTAAGGTCAGTGTAAAGTCAAAGATTAAACAGTGAATGAAACACTGACTTCTCAACTCATACTAAGCTAACGTGTTCCTTAAAGTGGATACTATGTGACTTTTAAAGTGTTAATAACATAATATACTTATCCTTAAATATACTTATTTACTTATACTTAAAATGTTTAAGTATGGAATAATGCAGTGCAGTATGAATACCTGGGTGTTGCACCTATAGCAGTGAAAAACTTGTGTGTGTAGCTCTGGACACTTCTCACCCTCTATGGTCGCCATAGGAACTGAGAACGTTGTAAGTGGATTGTACATATTAAAGTTATGTGTCTTGTTTTGCAGTATCGCTATACTTTTGTCACATGCAAGCCTTCAGTAGATTTTTTTGAATTAATGTAGCAGTACCGCAAAAGCTAACACTAAGGGCTTTATTTTGCAGTTGGTGCATAGCGAGTGTGACACATGTGTGACGTGAGTGTGACGCATGCTTGCGAGTTTCAGTCCGGCGGAGTCATCATTTTTGTCGCCCTACGCCATGTTGTCTCAATAGCGCCCCTGGGCGTGTTGATCTAAAAGTCAGGTGTAGTTAGGGACAGTGGTGGCGAGTTGCTATTTTCAGGAAGAGGAAATAGACTGTGCTATTGACAGATCTAAAGTCACTGGAGTATTTTATCAGCATATTAAAAATGAATGTCATATTAGTTTGTCATCATATTCATCAGATTTAATGAATTGTAAAAAAATGAGAATGCGCCCTCCCACTACTGTATTGTTAGGGAGGAGGGTGGCTGTCAGCTGCGGACCGTCTCCACAACTGTATTAACATGATTAAAAAAGTTTTGGATCAATATTCATCGGATATTTTTAAGATGACATTAATCAGGTTTCCATAGTTTCAACAATCTGTTACCATGACTGAACAACTTTTTAAAGAGAAATAAAACTGTAAATAAAATATAAATGACAGAAAACAAAGCGCCACCATGTCTGTGTGGTGTGCAGCCGCATACTCGCTGAAATGATGGGAGGAGACGCAAAAAATATGCAGCACAGAGCAAGCTGAATGCTGGAGATTCTTCCAGTGACTGTTATCCACAGCTGTTTATACTGTAGGACTGATATGTTGATAAATGTGCAGCCTCTATGGTGCTGCACAGAGCGCAGTCCCATTACGCACAGCTGGTCACTGTTTATTAAATCAGCTGATGGCACCAGGCTACTACAGAATAACCACACACACCTCTGCACCATCAGACTGGTCAGTTGTAACTCCACATTCTTACTTTTTATGAATTAAATGTGGGGTTAGCAGTTCATCAGCCAACTTTCTTTTAACAATCTACCAAAGTTAACACACTGCTGGCTTTTGATGGGAATGGGAGATGACACTGATTGGTTTACCATGTGTTACGCACAGAACACACCCATGATTAAGTGCCTGATGGAGTGACCGTTTTTGCTCCGTTAAAATAGCAAAAGTGGATCTGGACACGCCCCAAAGGCACCTCTGCCTTGCGCTTCACATCATGCGCCATAGATCATTAAAATGGGGCCCTAAGTTGCTAACGCTATCTTGCTAACACAAGTAAGTACACAGAGTACCAACAGAATTGTACTGTCTCCTTGCCTGGAGACACAGCATCAGCATGGCTATTGTTGTGAGGCTATTGTGAGGCTAACATTAGCGAGAGTAGACAATGTAGACAAGAGTAGACAATGGACTGCAGCAGAGCTGACATTACTGAGTCATCTAGCTGTCTTTTTTTAACCTCCTCTCTCCATTACTGATACACTTTTCTAGCATTCATCAGAATACTGAAAATACCACCTGTGGCAACTCAACAGGCAGCAGTGCTAACTCTTCAGCAGTTACATAAGCTCACTTTAAAGGTGCATTGTGAGTTGGTTTTTATTGGCCACTTTTTTTCCGGAGCAGTGAAACAAGGTGTAAACACAACTCTGACATTTTACCATCTTATAAAGACGTAAAGGCAAACATATTGGCAGTGTACATGTCTGGCAGGCAAGGAGCAACATTCGCATTTGGAGCAGTTTGTGGCCACCTGATGAATGTAAGACTAATACTCACTCCTAAATAGATGCGATTGAGTCTCCTCTCACTTTACCTCTGAAAACAACTGCTGGAAACAAGTGAGATGAGAGCTGTTTGAGTGAAACAAAACAACAAGAGTTGAGGGTCGTTGAACTAAAATGGTAGATTAAAAGAGGTTCAAAAGCTCCAGAGAGCTGAAAAATGGTGTGATACATTTCTAGGGTTTCATTACTTTGTTAGATAGTTTGACACAGTCAGTATATCAGTTGTTCACAACCCAACACCACACCTATAAGAATATAACTTTGAAAGTAGTTTAATTGGGAGTAATGAAAAAGCTGAGATATTGAATGATGAATAGTTGAAGTAACCAGAGGAAGGGATTAAGGAAGGGGTGAGAGTCATGGTACATAGGATGGAGCATAGAATGATGTTAGGGTAATGATGAATTTGTGTCTGTAGATGTCAATGAGATTACAGCTGCTGATGGTTGGAAGGTATGAGTGGTCCATTTGAATTGTTGCAGCTTTAAAGTCACAATAAAATCTCAGTTAAAGCATCTTTAGCTTCTGTAATGTAGCATATTTCTGAGTGAAAGAGAATATATAGATGGTGGATTATTTTAAGAAGGATTTGATCAAATTAGTCAAGGTTTTCATTTGATCAGAAGTCGACCTTTTTTTAGGGGGGGGGTGTCTAAGACCATCTAAGTAGCTGAGCTGCTGCTATCATGAATGAGCCAATCAGATTGTTTCACTGTGTCGTGAATTTCCTTTTGTTTTTGTTTTAAACACATTTTCTGCTTCTTTTGTGAATACAGAGTATTTAAATGGTATCGTCTACAGAGCATCTATTGATAGATGTGTAGATTTACTTGGTGACATTTAATCAGATGCCAGCTTCCCTTTTTATAAACAATGCCAACATGTATTTGATCTCGCCCCCTCCGGAGAATCTTATTTAAAATTTTAAGGAGCGCAATGAAAAGCAATATATTTCAGCTCGATACAGGATCCATTTCCCATTCAGCTCCAGATTCCTCCATTTACTCCTCCCCGATAAACAACACGGAGGCGCTCGGCACCATCTATCCCTTCCGCTCTCCTCTCTCTGCCCTCTTGTCAAAAAAGACAAATGACGCGAATCCTTCTTTTTTTTTTTTTTTTTAAATGCTGTGGCCCATTTTTGGATCGTGGCACCGGTGCAATAGCACTGTTCAATATTTGGGATTAGTCTTTGACAGGATGGAGGAGGAACCATTATCCCCATTGTCGTGTGAAGCCGAAGAGAGAGAGAGAGAGAGAAAGAGAGTGGTTTGGATCTCTGTGATGTGCACTTTTAATGAGGCCCATTAAATCAAGTGGCAGCTCCTCACAAGGAAAAGTTGGTTGGTGTTTAATAGTTTTCACCGCAAGCTTACATAAGCCCCCTTTAATTCGGCGCTCGGGCGCTCTTTCCGGGCAGCGCCGGAGGAAGGCTCCCTTGCTCCGCCGAGAGGCACGCAACAGCAATTAGCCGTCCTCTGGAGTCTTAATTAGGGAGCCACGTCGACCTGAAGATGAGCGCGTGAGAGGACCACACGTCGGTCAACAGCCAAACAAAAATAGATGAAGAAAAAAAAAAAGTAGAGGCTCCAATTAATTACAGACTCCAAATGAGCATCCAAGTAGTAGCGGGCCTTGAGAGGCAAGTGGAATAAAGTCAGGCAGCGCCGCTTTAACTCTACTGTAGTGATGGAGGGGCGCCATATCGGTGTATACCCCCTTCTTTACCATCACTTAAGAGATGTGGAGGAACATTTATCAAGGAGCTCACGGCGCCTCAGGGCAAACTGATCTGACTGATCTTAGATTGTATGCTATATGTTTTTTAATTAGCTCGTAACTGACTTTGAGGGGCTATTGTCTACTGCTAGCTTATCCTTTGTTTGCTTAATTGGCATTCGGTGCATGCTCTGCTTTTTGTGTGTGTGTGTGCGCGGGCGTGTGTGTGTGCATGAGCCACCTGCTTTTGTTCCACCTCTCTCTCTCACTCCAGTGTGAAGCAGGTACCGCTTTACTGTGGCCATGGTGATGATGAGAAACGGGATCAGAGAGGATAGGGGAAAAAAAAGGACAATTGCCATGGAGACGGCGTAGCTACCACGTGCAAACGAGATGGTGAAGGTTTCAGTAACGGCCGGGAATTAGCGTCAGAACGATGACGAACGCTCAGGTGCCTGACGGAGGTGACAGCTGCGAGGGCCTTGGTGATGAGTGCTGTGACGACGCTGAAGACGCTGATGAGCACCGTGGCGCTAAAGGCCTCTGTGCCCACAGCTCTCAGGCTTGTGTATGCGATTACAGCAGGTCTACAGGCAAAAGACAGCAGCCTCTCGTTAACTTTAATGAGATAAAGACATGCCCTGCTCTTTGTCTGGGGAGTTCTCTCTCTCTCTTTCTCTCTCTCTCTCCCCCTCCTCCCACTCTTTTTCTCTGTATCTCTGTGTGTGTGTATCTTTTGGAGGAATGATGTTTCCCGCAAACGACCACCACAGCAACCTCACAAACACAACACAGCAGCAATGTCACGTATAAGAGGAGAATGTCAAATCTGATCATCAGTCATTTGTATTCCCTTTGATTTTTACCGCGTGTAGACTTGTGCATTAAGCGTGTTTGCGGCACGCGCCATGGATGTTTGGCTTATTTGCAAATGAGGAATCCTTTTGCTTCAACAGACCTTGACAGCTGACATTTTACCAATTCTACTTTGCATCTCGTGTGTGAAAAACAAAACCAAAAAAAAAAAAAAAAAAGCCAAGAAACTAAAACGTGCACACGGGCCTTTAAATCGAGAGCGTTTTCAGCACCATTCTATTTGTGAGAGTCGTGGAGCGTGTGGCCGGGCGCCACGCGAGTCTCTTAAGTGGCGGCACCCACCTCCCCTCCTTCTAGTTGGCGCATCCTTGCCTCAGAAACTAATGGCACAGAGAGAATCAATTACCGCCATAACGTTGGTAATATGCCAGAGCTGCCGGGCGGCGGAGGAAAAAGAAAAAAAAAAAAATCTCAATGCGCCTTGCTTCCTTCCCACCTCCCTCCTCCTCCTCCTCCTCCTCCTTTTTTCTTTCCTCCTCAGAAAAAATCCTAACGCGTGGACCAATGGCCGGCTTCAGACGGCGACATGTCCCCCTCTCTTCCCGTCATCGGGCCTCTTGTGGATCACCGCAGGGAGATGGCACCCATTCCGGACACTCCCGAGAAGCCACAGTCGCACCCCGTCATCAGAGAAGCCGAAGATCCCACCAGTGAGGCGAGGAGGTGGAGAGAGACACACATAGTTCCACTCGCAGCGCTCAGTGTGGCAAATACTTTACAATTAAGCTCCTTTTTAAAACACTGGAGCTCAGGGTCAGTGATGTGGAAGAAGCAAGCCTATGATCTTTATACCTGCACACACACATACACACACACACACACACACAGACACACACTTCTACATTTGATGTTAAAGGGCCACTAGAGTGATTGCACATGTTAGATTTACTTGTCATGACTCAGCGCAGGAGAAGAGTTGTATATCTTTTATGTGTCCGTGGTTCAAGTGTGACAAAACAGCCCTGATGACCCTGATGCCATCATAGTGAAGTCATCAGGGTCATCTGAGCTTGGCCTCGGATGCTACCAATAAAAACAGAACACCTGCATTGAAAATCAGTGTTATGATGTTGTATGTTTGTGAGGCAGAAGCAGTAAGAGTAAGAAGTGATGCTATATAATTGCGCTGTGGTAAATGTAATATCCAAATGAGAGAATAGAAAGCATTATATCTCGACTTCTGCTGCTTTGATTTTGAGCATTTAAAAAAAAAAAAAGAAAAAAAAAAGAATCTGACTCCTGCAACTTTATGCAAGTACAATAGTAAACCACTTAACTGCTGCTCTAATAGCGATCCACTTTAAGCTCAAAGCTTTGCACTTGACTCGCCTGTGATCCTGAGGCTGGACACTCGTAACAGACTCTTCACTTTTCAAGTTTCATGTTTCCTCCTAAAGCTTTAAAGTGTTAAATTTTTAGCCATAGTGGCCTTAAAAACAGACTCAATTCAAACTGGATTCAAAACTCTTGAATTTTTTAGTATTTATATATGATTGTATAGTGTATTTAACATTAACACACATCACGGTAGTCATGGTATATTTACAACACCAGTTAAAAGTATGGACACATTTACTCATTCAAATCATTCAACTTTTGATGGGTATTGTATGCATAATAGGGCTGAAATCAACCAAAGAAATTCTTGGTTGGGTTCTTGGGGGGTGGGGTACATCATCCCCCCCTTTCTCTCTGTCTGTCTCACACACGCTGCACTAACAGTCACACAAACACTCTACAAAGTTGTGGGGAGAACAATGCGTTATACCCTCCCTCTAGATGCCGCATTAACAGTCACATAGCCGCTGTGAAACAATCATTAATGCGTTGTTGATTTAGCAGCTTCTTACCGTCCCCTCTGCCTCTCTCTTCACTATACTTCCTCGCTCGACCAGCGACAACAGCGTCCTGTAGCCACTTACTGACGGAGCAATTCTCCTCCTTTCAGGGTTATGAACTTTAATAAATGACAGGCAGGCGAATAAGAAGCATTAAATAGACTGTCTGAGAGCAAAGGAAAGCGTCACTGTCGCACGCACACACACAAACATTTGCTGCAGGAGCCGTATTCCTCCTTCCTGCACTTTCCTCCTGATGCAAACAGCAAATAATCAACCAATCAGAATTTTGGTCGAGCTAGAACGTATCGACCAGTTGACTATGAGTTTACAGCACTAATGTATAGACAGTAAAAGTATATGAACTGTTTCATGCCTTATTACAGATTATATTCCCCTAAATTTTTATGTCATTAACTAAATTGTTTTTTACCTTAAGTTTTATTGTATGCTGCTGTAACATGAATACATTATTTTATTTCAACTATTTTTATCTCATATTTTCAGTTTATTTATTTAGTTGTTTTATCTCAGCTTTATTTTACCTTCATATCTCCTGGGCTGACCTTGTTTTTGTCCAGTAATCTACTTAAATGAATAAAATAAATAATCCTTTTTATTTATTTCTTTTTCAAGTCACGCAGTTAAAAATGTGTTAAATACTCAGTTTTAAATGAATCTACCAGAAGCTTCATTTTTTTTTCCATCTCTCACATTCAGGCCCTTTAAAGTCAATTTTCCTGTTAAAAGTTCTCATAAAGTCTCTTTTTTAAAACTCTTTTGATGAGCTGCTGAGCGGCATTTTCGCCAACATGGGACAGTAAATCTCTGCACTGGAATACAGAATTAAAGACGAAAAAAAAAGATGAAAATATATCAAACGTCTCATTACACACAGCTCTGTGAAATATCAAGAATTCCACATAATGTAAGAGTGTTCATCCATGTTGTTAATCATAGGAATAGGGAGGGATTTTCTGTTTAAATACACCTGACGTAAAAAAAACCCAAAACACATTTTTGAGCACTGCATTTATTTAAACACTGGTTTTCACAACAGTCAAACAGTGTGAACAGCCACATAAAAAGCTTGTGGCTGTAGCTAGAGTACATAAACACTCTCTCCGTTGAGTTTCAAAGGCCGCGGGAAAAAAAAAAGAAGAATAAGAAACTTTGCCTGCAACCTGCTTTTTTTCTGAAGACCCCGGCCACCAGAAACGCAACATCATCTTCAGTCCTGATCCCGCATGCTGAGATTTTTCAAATTATCCACAAAACAGGATCAGACCGTCTACTCTTTCACTGCTTCAAACGACGCGCTAAGAAGAAGGAGAGAGGGAGAGAGAGAGGAGGAGGGTTCGGTTAAGAGAGAGAGTGTGAGTGAGTGAGTGAGTGAGAAAGCGAGGTGGACGGAGGCATCTGACAAACTCATCTGCAACGCAGAGGAGAAGTAGTGTCTGTGGTAGGAAAACTAAAAGAGATGTCTGTCTTCTGCTGTTACAGTAAATAGCTTTTATATACTCGGATAAAAAAAAAAAGAAAGAAAAAGAAACGTACCCTACCCCGGCTTTGAAAGCTGTCTCGTCTAGACGTGGTAAACGGGCTACATTTGAAGTGTTGCCAAATAAAAGATGAGCTGTTACTCAAAGGCCTCTTCTTCAACTCTCTCTTTATCTTCCCCTCAGCCTCTACTTCCTCTGAAGTTTCTACCATTCTTTGCTGATGGCACCTGTTTTCACGAGGACAAACAGAAAAAAAAAAAGAGAAAGTTTAGCATCACAGAAAGAGAAATATTCCTCCATGGTGGTGTTCATCCATAAACCTTAGCTCCGGGTCAGTGAAGTCATTAAAAAGTCCTCGCTGTCAGGAGGCTTTTTTTTTCTTAGTGTGTTTTGTCTATCCTGCCTTTTTTCCCCTCTCTAATTATAATTATAACAACACAAAAAGCTGCTTTTTATGACAGTGTATTTCTGCCACCATGACAAACAAAATCAGTTCAGTGTTTTATTTTATCAAGAAAAACATTGTTGTTTCTAAAGAGCAAAAGTTTGTTGTTTTAACATAAAGAATGCATTCCCTTATTATCCTAAAGTTTTCTTGTCAAGGAGGTAATCCATAACACATCCAAGACTTAGTCCACCACCAACACAAAATGTACACAAAACATAACATTAATTATTAAATATTGTGATTAAAGTTCCATTTAGGTTTAATAGTCAGGTTCCTGCTATGGCTCAAGTTATTATTATTTTATATAATTTAGATGCTTTTATTGTTAATTTAGTTTAATTTGCTCATTCACTTTTTTACTTTTGGAAATGTTATGTCAATTCTGAATGTCCCTTAGAGCAGTGGTCCCCAACCCCTGGGCTGTGGACCAGTACCGGTCCGTGGTTCAATTGGTACTGGGCTGCACAAGAAATAATTTAATTTTTATTTTAATTATTATCTGAGTCTGAACGATCTTTTATTTTGAAAAATGACTTAATTCTCTCGGTTACATCTCCGTCACTTGAGCGCTAAAATTTAACCCTGCTAGCAAAATGAGTAAGTAACAGACGTCTTTGGAAAGTTTCTTTATGAATGGGAAAAGGCCCAGTGAAGAGACAGAAGATAAATCCAGATAGAGAAAGAAATGTGGAAAATCTTCTTTATTTATTTTTCCATTTCCAATTATTATTTATGTAATGAGCAGAGAGGATGTTATGTTATGTTGTTGGTGCAATGTTATGAGGAAGCTGCAAATAAAGTTGCATACAGTGGATTCATGTATTATTATATTATAACAATAAAAGGGTGGGGATCACTGAGGGACTGATAGTCACCCTATACCTACAAGGAAAGGTCACACTAAATACTTACAGCCACTTCAGCCTAGAGAAGTTTTTTTTTTCTATTTTCTGTTCATCATAACATTGATAAAGCAACACATCCAGTGGCCAAAAACCTTTGCAGAGGACTGGATATAACACTGTCATTATAACTACTTTTTGTTAGACAATATATTGTTTCACCGATAATCGAAGGGTGGGATTGGAGAGTGGATGCTTCACTTGTGTAAAACACACACTATAGTATAGTATAGTATAGTTGGGGACAGCATTATTTACTTTTAATTCTTTGTTAGTCTCCACTCAGGACGTCACGGTGAAGAATGGAGGGTGCAGTACTTGCTTAGCCAATGTGACATGAATAGCCTCTTAGCTGCTAATGTGAAGTGTGGCAATATTGAAGTAAAGAAGTAATCAAGGTCATATTCACGTATTATACGACAAGTCCATACACTATATAGACACGACGAAGCTGATAATCACATAACTGTGTGATAAGTTTATAATGCAATTATTGTGACAGGTGTACATGTATAAACAGCGTATAGACGTAACTATGGTAATGCGTGTGAGCATCAGTACACAGATGATAGATTTGCTCCCAACAGTCAAACAGTGAAAAGCAGATATAACAACCCTCCGCTGTGCTCATGTCACTGTGTGTATTTTAGCATTTTCTCATTAACAGTGAGTGAAACGTAGTGACCACATACTCATTATCTCCCCAGGAGTATATTACCATCCTGTTTCTACCTGTCTGTCACTATTTATAACAGGTCCATTTGTAGTCTTGACTAATACCATCGTAATGAGTCATTTCACCACAAGCTCTTTTTGAATAGCAGAGAAGAAATGGTCCAATAAGAGCTGCATAACTTACATAATATATATCATCTTGTTTTTCTCAGTATAATGACATAGTGTCATGCTGTAATGAAAAGTTTTTTCTTGTTATATTGAGAAATATGCACATTTTTTTTCACAGAAGGCTGCTATATATTTATTAGTAGCAGTAGTAATTAAATGAGTAATGAGACTTTAGTTGTAGTAACAGCAAAATAATTAGTTTATTTGTACATTTGAAGTTACGTTTTTAAAAGATTTACTTCATCATGTACAAACTGCACATTTCTATTTCCACATTCTGCATCCAATGTCAGATTTCTTCTTTTTTTTAATATCTTTGTTTTTTCCGATATTCTTGATCTTACTTCTACAACATGAAGCTTGAATGAACTGGAGGAATCACAGTGTAGCAATCAGTTTCCACAAGTGACGTACTTGTGTGGTCCTCTTGAGGTCTGTGACAATAATGATAGATTGTCGCCTTTTTGTTCTGGTTTAGTTTAAACTGACTCATTATTACCATTGAACCAAGAGGAAAAGCCCACAAAGAAATAGCCGAGCTTTATGAGTGTTATTAGTTGAGACTGCAGCTGGATGTCATGATTAATGGTCAAGGGCAGGTAGGAGCAGGAAAAAAGAGGTGTTCCTACCACAACGTTTAAAAAGTCAGTATGTTCCGACAGTGCGGGGGTGTTAAAGTAGACAGGATTTGAACTTCTCTCACTCAGGCTTTCTGTGTTTTTTTTTTTCAATCTTCACATAACTATTTGTGTAATTTCCTTTGATTGAACACACTGGTAGTGTAGGCAGAAATATATTATATTTTGAGTGGGCCTATACAAAACTGGGTAGGTCATATTTTCCCTGAAAACTGACTCCTAAAATAATAAGAACAAAAAGGTAATGTCTGCAAAACACTGCATATCCAACATGCTCCTCCAACAGAGCATCAGTCTATAAAGGCTGAACTCAACAGACATAGTGGTTTTTTTTATTTTTTACAGTCTGTGCAGTTTAAAATACTGTATTTTAAACTTGTAAACAGTATATTTGCATCACCTCTACAGCACACAGCACTGTTAATTAACAATTTTATGTCACAAAGTGGCAGCTAACCATAAACCCAGACAGCACAGAAGGTGTTAACCCAGACAGAAATTGCACATGTAACACAACCCTCATGCAATCATTACTGCCTCTAGCCAGTGTTACTTCAGTACGGGTCAACTCATGAATAATCAAGCCTGCATATTTAATAGAAAACTGCGTCCTTGGACTCTCTATTCCAACCAAGAAAACTATCCATACCGCGTTGATGCGAAGCACCTTGATTTCCTTTCTTGACTGCGCAGGAAAATACATACAAATATGTCTGAGAAGGTTGTTCATCAATTGCACATGAATCAGCCGGTGAAGCTGTGTCAGGCTGACAGAGAGAAAGCTCTATATACCACCAGGGAGCAAGCAGCCGGACTAACCTCACTTCCCTCTGGGCTGAAGAGTGATGGAATCTAATTTCTACTTTTTCAACCCCTGCTTTTTTCACTTTTAAAAAGCTTTGTTTAGCCATTGTTGCAGCATTAACATTGCTTCACCTGAAAAGTCAGGTAGTTAGAAGACTGCAGGAAGGTCTGTGTCAGAACCAGAGCAACAAGTTACAATCCAGAGACTTCCAAGCATTTGTTTTGAGCACATAAAAGTCAACAATCAAGTTTTTGAATTGTTGCAAAATGTATTGTGTAAAGACATATTTTATAAAAGGCACCAGATTTGCCAACTCATCAACTGATTGAAATGCTTCCAGGATTCTATTCACAGTTTACATGTTTCTATTCAGTACTTAAAAAAATACAGACTACAATTTAACTCTGATTGCAGCTTTTGGTCAAATAAACTGAGAGAGACACTGAGTCCAAAACCAGTAACTCTAATTGATGTTGACTGAACCACATCTCCCCTGACCCTTCTCGCTAAAGGAGTACTTTGGGGAACTCACTCACTTACAGTATTGCATCTCAAACAGAAACAAAGACAGATCTGAATTGTGTGATGCAATTTGAGTTATCTACATTCAAGTGGGCTAAAATCTCAAGGAGGTAAACAAACACCCAATTTAAACACTCTCTATATGCTTCCTGCTTAAAGCTTGATTGCTAACTAGAAAAGGTAGGAAACTGGCCCAGGTCCCCAAACCACAGAGGCCCCAAAAGCCCAAGTTTGCTGTGTGCCAATTGGTTCTATGTAATAACATTAACTGAAAATGTGTAAAGGAATTTGCTTGCAAGACCAAAATTAATTGGAGTCAGTCCTGTTTTATTGCCTAATCTTATGGCCCTTTGTCAAAAAATCTAGTTTCAACACTCGGTCATATTCTGCTCACAGTTGTCTTAATCACTTCAGACTAACTGATTTTTAGAGAAGCATTTGCTCCGGGTGATGCACGTAAAGGGGGATATAGCTACACAAAAGGTGCTGATAGGTGTCAACAGGGGCTTAAGAAGCAGGTCTTCCCATTGCTTTTTTGTCCAAGTCTTTCAAGCTTTTACTGTAAACTCTGTCATATTTCTCTGTTGTTGTATCCCGTTACTGTTTGCATCTCCGACAGCCAAGTTTATGTTATCTTATGATTAAAACGGAGCACATTCACAATCATTTACCAGAAGTGCAGAAGGCGAGAGCCCAGGAATGGGCTTCAGGCCTTCAGCCCACAGGGTGGAGAGTCTAGTGGCTGTGTAGGAATGTGTTTAACCAGACTTGAGACTCATCGCCCAGCCTCTCAGGTCAGATTGCCGGTAGCTGTGTGGGAAGGAGGCTGCATTATCAAGAGCCATGGTATGGGCTGGAGTTTGATGAGGTGGATGACCAGTGGTTGAATCATATAAGATTGCAGGTTTGTGTTGGTAAAAACTTCCTTTTTCCACTCGGCACTGACAGCGAGGACAGTATTTTAAGTCTGCGGGTAAAGATTCCGATAGTGTGAGATGGCTGTATTCATCGCTCGTTAGGCAGTTTCGTCTCCGCATGCACACACACACACACACACACACACACACACACACACACACACACACACNTGCACAGATCATAAACACCGTGTACCAACATTTCTACCCACATGCGTGTCTTTCATGCAGCACATTCGCATGCACCACACACCATTCCAGCAGTAACGATTGGAGAGTTCCCGCCCTTCTGTGCCACTGCAGGGGATGTCAGTGGAACAGACATGAAGGTTCAGCCCTGCAGAGAAGACTTTGAGACTGGAGGTGGATCATACAGCCGCAGTGGAAGTTATACCCTTAAGCCAACTTATAGAAAGATGTAAGACAATATAACCTACAACCACGAAGTCCATCAGCAAGAAAAGTTATAACAGAACAGCTCGACATACTGAGATAGATACGCAGAAAAGATTCTTTTCAAAATGTATTAAAGCTGCATGCTATGAGTTACAGTACAGTTTGAGCTCCACTCCACTCTAAAAAAAAACATGCTTTAATTATTGTTGGACTTTTGAATTTCACTGTGCAGAGTGACAGTGCAGAATTTCAGCAGACGAACATGAAATTTCATCAGTGTGTTTTCAGTGCAGCCCGGATAAATTGGGAAAGCTGCCTCAGGAAGGGCATCCGGTGTAAAAAAAAACAAAAAAAAAAAAAACAAAAAACTATGCCAAATCATCAAATCATAAATCATATTTCCATACCGGATCAGTTGAAGCCCCAGGCGCAGTTGACCAGCAGGGCGCCGGTGGAAACTATGCTATTGTTGGGCGAAAGAAAAGACGAGAAAGGCACGTTCAAGTGCAGTGGGAGAGAAGGAAAGGTAAGAGTGTGGAGGTCAGAATCGAAACTTGAAACTCAAACTCAAAGCACAGTGACTGGCTAATTTAATGGAGAAAAGGAAGGAAGGTAATGCAACAGGCCAGCTGCAAGGACGTGGATTCATACTGTTCTACCATGGTGTGGAGGAATAGTGTTGGGGTTATCCTAAAAGAAGAGGATGTCAAATACGTTGGAGGTGAAGAGACTGACAGTGATGAAAGTGAACCTAGAAGTCGAAGCTGCAACGATGAATATTATCAGCGCATATGCCCCACAAGCCAGGTGTGAGATAGAAGGTAAAGAAGGATTCTGGAGTGAGTCCGATTAAGTGGTGGAGCTGGAGAGAGTGGTGACTGGAGCAGTGGGCATGAGAGAATGATGTGAGTGATTAGGAGGTGACAGATGGGCAAGTATAGTGCCAAGGAGAAGGATGCGGAAGTACAGACAGGTGGTGACGATGTTTCAAGAAGAGGGAGGAGCAACCACGGTAGAACGGGCTATGGAGACATGTCATCTGGACAGAAGAAGAAAGATGAAGAGACTTGACAATGGAGTGATGAAGCACAGGAAAGTATACAGATGAAGAAGTTGGCGAAGATGAAGCGGGAAAGTAGGTGGGAGTACAAGGAGATGTAACGTCGGGCGAAGAGATGTGGCAAACGCGACGGAGAAAGGCATATGGCGAGTCGGATTAGAGGTTGAAAACTGAGGAAAGAGACAACGATGTGAAGTGACTGATTTGACAGAGGGGCTGAGCTGTGAAGGATGAACAGCAGGTTAGGGTGGATGAAGGATAGACACGGCAATGTGCTGACTCGTGCTGAGAGGGTGGAAGGAGCACTTGGAATGAATAAAACGAGAGAGAGAAGGAGGTTGGATGACGTTGGGGTAGTGAATTAGGAAGCACAAAGTGTGGGGCAGGCTGGATGAAGAGTGTAAAAGGCAGTCGGTCCAGATGGCATACCTACCCGTGGAGACATGGAGATGTTTTGGAGATGACAGAGGAGTTCTTAACTAGATTGTTTCATACAGTCTTGGAAAATGAGAGAATGCCTGAGGAGTGAAGACAAGATGTGCTGGTACTGATTTAAAAAAATAAATAAATATAAGGGCATATAAAGTTGATCAGCCACAGCATGAGGTTATGGGAAAAAAAGTTGTGGAAGCAAGGTTAAGAGGAGAGGCGATGATTAATGAGCAGCAGTATAGTTTCACACTGGGAAAGAGAACTACAAATGGGATGTGTGCTTTTTGAGAATGTTGATGGTAGTGAAGTATAGAGAAGGTCAGAAGGAGATGCATTGCGTCTTTTTGTGGATCTGGAGAAAAAGTATGACGGGGGGAAAGAAGTCAGGAGTGATAGATAAGTATGTAAGAGAGGTGCAGGATATGTATGAGGGACAGTGTGCGGTTTGGACTGACGGACGGGTTCAAGGTGGAGGTGGGATAACATCAAGGATTGACTCCCTCAGCCCTCTCATGTTTGCGGCGTTGACGGACAGGTTGACAGACGAGATCAGGCAGGAGTGTCCGTGAGCTATGATGTTCTTATTGTGATCCGTAGTTAGAGGAAAAGGAGGGCAGACGGAGGACAGTCTGGAGAGGTGGAGGTCTGCACTTGAGAGAAAAGAGATGAAAAGTCAGAGGGAGCAATACAGATGTATCTATGTGCACGAACGAGTGGGAGGAGAAGAGGCGATGAAGGTGGTTGAGTTTAAATACTTGCTGTTCAAAGCAATAGGGAGCGCAGAGGAGAGATGAAAAAGAGAGTGCACACAGAGTAGAAGAGAAGTGTCAGGTGTGATCTGTGACAGAAGGATACCAGCAAGAGTGAAAGTGAAGGTTTACAAGACCAGCTGTATGGATTGGAGGAGGGTGGCACTGATGGAAAAAGACAAGAGGTGGTACTGAAGGTGGCAGAGAGAGACGCTGAGATGTTCACTGGAATCAGTGATGGTGGACCGGATTAGAAATGAATATGGTAGAGGGATAGCTCAGGTTAGGAGATAAAGCAATAAGGGTTGAGAAACTTTTAGACATGTAGAGGAAAAGATGCTGGTCGTAGTGGTAAAAGGATGCTGAAATGAGGAAGATGAAGTAGGAGGCTAATGGATACGGTGAGGGAAGACAAGCAGGCGGTTGACGTGATGGAGAAATGTGTAGAGAACAGAAAGAGATCAGTTGCGGTGACCATAAACAGAAGCAACCCAATGAATAAGAGCACATAAGTGATTATTATGTTATAATTAAATGAAAACTCTTCACGAAAATGTCTCCAAATGCCACAGTTTCTGGCTCTGTGAATGATTTCCAAGTGAATTTTGCACCGTCACTTATTGTAGCCTAGGATATAAATATTTTATGACCGTTTTTATGGCTGTTAGTGTAGTTAGTTCAGTCTTTTTTAAATTTATGAATCATTAATTACACCGACTCATCCTGATGATTTCTTATTTCTACCTCCTCTGACAACCGAATATCAAGCAAAAGTCAACTCTTTATTAAATCATTATAATTCTTAGATGTCTCCCGCACAGTTTTAAAAACATCATCTTCGATAACTTTAGGCTCTCAGTAGAATTTAAAATAAAGTCGTGGGGTTTGAATAATGTTTTGACTGCACAACTCGACTCTGTAAGTGCTGTCCCGCTGCCAGACAGCTGCTCAGGTAAAAAAAAAAAAAGCTTGCTCAAGATCCTAGTAACTCCAAAATAAAGCGGCAGGTTTGAGCTTACATAAGGACTTGTTGCTTTTGACAACAGCTCCGGATACATTTGGAGACAGCTCAGTTTATCCCCGCATAAAACGCAGAACTTATCAAACAAACATCCCTAAGTAGATACTGTAATGCACGACTGATAGTACCCAAAAAAAAAAAAAAGCGGATGGCGCATAAGGAAATTCTGCAGAAGCGGTAACGGCAGCAAGTAGAGAGTGAAAACAAGCAGCATGAACGGTAAGAGCGAGAGCGTGAGTTTATTAATTTATTAACACTGCCTCACTAACATATTTTAACATGATTGTTGATTGCAAGAGTTGCCTGATGCTAATGAGATAACATGCATTGCCTCAGTGGTAGCATGCTCCAAAAAATAAGCTATTTGGAATATTAATAGCTTGTTTTATCTCTGTTGTGCTCCAATGTATTAGAGAAGATTTAGTTGTATGTAACTTACAAGCTTACAATATACACTTTACATATTTATGGAGCATATTTTCCCACCGTCATCCCTCTATAGAGTGCAGGACCTGGTTGCTGGGAGACTTCTGATGCAACTGCATTTTTTTTTTTTTTGGATAAGTTAAAAAAAAAATACAACATGACCTCATGATCAATGAGTTTGGCCAACAATAGTCTGTAAACCAACAGCATCACAGGCGTTGGCTCAGTTTACAGTGCGCAAATCTATCTGTATATTATGTCCTCATTAACATTCATGAGTAGTAGAGTAGAGGGAAGTTTTTTTTTTTTTTTGAGATATTGTGCTACATGTGTACACAGAGTTTCACTCTCTCTATCCCCACAACTTTATGTGTGCGTACGCGTGTGTTGTGTGCCTCCTACCCGAGGGACATCACAGCAGTATCTCATTTCACATGAAAAGGCCCGGGCTCGCGGGAAACTGTTTGTGCAGAGAGAGAGAGAGAGAGAGAGAGAGAGAGAGAGAGCNAAAAAAAAAAAAAAAAAAAATAAAGAAGAATTTTTGATTACAGTAACAAGCCCATAAATTATGCAGGACGAGCTGAGGATGATGAGCTGATGAAAGACAGCCCCTTTTAACCTTTTTCCCGGCAGAGGAAGAATCCCTCTCCACCCTACTCCCACCCCCCCCCACCTAACCGTCCCCACTTCGACCACATGCGGTGGGGGAGAGTCGGAGATTGGGTCTAGACGTCGGGGTGATATGTTCAGGGTGGGGGGTCTCTATTTTCAGTCGGCGAGTGGGAATACATTCTAAAACACGATGGCCCCTTGCGCTTGCATCTGTTTCAATAACTTCTACCGGCTCAGCTCTGTTTCACTGGCGTCACCAGAGAAGGAAGATTCCAATTGATTCTGCTGCTGTCGCCATTTTTTTTTGTAATGGAAAATGTTTTGTGCTTTCTGCTGCTGTTGTGTATGTGTATATATATATATATATATATATATGTGTGTGTGTGTGCGCGCGCTGAGAGAAAGCTGTTGATGTTGGCTTCGATCAGCACGGCTGCTGGGAGCATCCTAGTAGGAAACGAGCACGCCACTTTCAGAGTGGCTGTCTGCTAATGTGTTCCTGTGTAACACAATACATACTCCCTACCCCACCCCCCGCACCCCCTGCTAGCATCACTACTACTACAACACTCACTCATTGAGTCGAACATACCTGCCACATCACACGTACAGTCACACCAGGGTTGTAAACAAAGTCAGCGCTAACTACTCTGCAAACAAGAAAAGTCAATACTTGAGACTCAGTATATTGTATACTTTTACTTTATTAACAAACTAAACAATAATTCTGCTCTTATTCCTTAAACATATCAATGAGCCATAATGTTAGATACACACACTGTAGTTTATTTTGACTCAACCTCAAACACATTGTCCTGCTGCCAGAGTTTGTTGACTAGAGCAGCAAACATAGATTAATCCACTGCTGAAAATAGTCCCCTACAAATGCTCTGTTCTGTCCCAGTTGAGTAATGTTCATTTCAAATTACAGACAGCAGCTGTTTTAAGAAGTAAGCCTTTTTTTAAAAAAAAAAGAAAGAAAAGAAAAAAGAAGCCATATTCACGTGTCTGTGGGATAAACCTTGGAGGTGAAGTAGGGAAAATGGAAAGTATTTTAAGATGACCTAATGCATTCGCAAATTTTGGTATTTTCAGGGGATTTGGTGAAACACTGCCTCATGGTTGTAAGCATCCACCAGCTAGCAAGGTTTCAACTTACATGATTATTTGAGATCACAAAGGTCAATACAACCTTGACCTTTTGACCACCAAATTCTAAACGGTTCATCCTTGAGTCCAGGTAGACATTTGCTCCAGATGGAATGACCTTTCCCTTGTGTGTGTGTGTGCGCGCGCGCGTGTGTGTGTACGTGAGGTGTTGCATTTGTGAGACTACGGAATAGGCACAAGGTCCCGCTTACCTTGACCTTTTTAACCTTTGACCACCAAATTCTAATTAGTCCATCCTTGAATCCCACCGGACGCTTGCGGCAAATTTGAAGATATTCCCTGAAGGTGTTCCTAAGAGGAGAATGAGAATAAAGTAGAATAATAGCAGCTTTATAATTAAAGACAGTGTAATGTGTTTTAAGTACAAAATGAGTTTCTTTAAACAATTAATCATTATTCACACTGGGAAAAAGTAGTT
Organism: Rastrelliger brachysoma; assembly: GCA_024605115.1. Lineage (NCBI taxonomy): Eukaryota > Metazoa > Chordata > Actinopteri > Scombriformes > Scombridae > Rastrelliger > Rastrelliger brachysoma. Next base: position 25,223 of record JANJYP010061379.1, read on the forward strand.
TGACGCAAATAATGTTGATTCAAGGTCCATTTACTGGCTTTTATTAACTGCATTGGCTGATGAATGTTGTGAAATGTACTTGTAAACCCAGGAAAAAGTAAGTTAACCTCATCGACCACACTAGATTGTTGCTAAAAAATAGTATTAATTATGTGATCATTTTGATAAGAACAGTATTGAGGAAAAAAATAAGGTTGATTTTAACATCATGATATGAATTAAACAAATGTATTTTTTTTGTTATTTGCGCAATAATAATGAAAGAACTTAACTTCCAGTGAGCTTATTACAATATTATAACTCATCACAAGTCACATCACGCATTATCAAACTGACCCATTATGTTTCAGTTTACACACACAAAAAAAAAATGAAGAGATTCACACATGTGCATCTACACACTCACCCGGGGATATTTGGCATCTTCCCAAATCCCATATCCCGCACAAAGAGCCATTGTAGTTAGCTATGATAATGAGCTCAATATGCCCTCCTCAGGAATGTGTGAAAACGGGGCTGTTGCAGTGTAGAAATGTTCTTTTTCCCACAGTCTTAAAGAAGCAGCACCCCCCCTTTCCCTCCTGCATCCCCCTCCAAAACATGACTGGCATACAAAATGCCTTTGCGCGCCTCAGTACGGGGCCAACTTTTTAGCGGGTGGGCAGCCGGCCGGGCGCGAGAGGGCTCCTTGGCCGTCGCCCAAAATCTACAACGGCCATATGCAGAGGAGGTGGAGAAGCATCTCCCAAGTGCCTAGAGGTTAACTGTGGACCAGCAGGGCAGCGAGCTCTGATTAGCGATTAGTGAGTGAGGGAGCAGGCGTCGGGGCCCTCGGAAAAGCACTCAGATATACGAGCCAAGATGGTTATGGAGGACGTGGTGCCAAGATGAAAACACTACAGGTGGGGGGAGGGGGGTAGAAAGGGCAAACCTGTTGGTAAATATTACATACATACAGTGTTTATAAAGGTATTCAACTCCTCAGAACACGCAGCCAATTTTTGATCTTGTATTTTCAATTAAAATGTACTGGAAAACCAGGATCATAGAAACATAATAGAAGAAATATGTTTGGAAGCTGTATAAAGACTAAGAGAGCTATGTCAGTGTTTTCATGATAGGAAATACTATTAATTATAGTCTTACTTGAAAGCTCATAATATTATTTAGAATGAATATCAAGTGACACATGCAAGAGAGAATAAGTGAAGAGAATAGATAACACATATGGAAGTTTGTCATTACCTTTCAGTACAAGCCTTCAGTGTTTTTTTATCGGTCGCATGCAACAGTTCATATTTGGTTCTAGCTGCACTAATTAATATTTTATATGAACAGAGAGTGAAATCACTACCTGCACTGTCAAAGGTGTTTTTAATAACGAACCCACACGTCCCCTGTCTGCAGTTCCTCTCCGGTCCACTAAACCTTTTTTAGCCTCTTTCAGCTCATCATTTGACTTTCACAACCCCGCAACTCGACTGACTCGGTTTGTTCTAACCATTCGACCTCGTCTCCAGTAGGAAGCGGGCATCTGTTCCGCTCGCAGCCAAATGGCAGACAGACAAGGTTAGTAGCTAACTGATTAACATAGAGTGAGAAATCCTCCAGAGGAGGAAAAAAAAAAAGAGGAAAAGGAGAACGAATATTGAACTTACATTCACCTGGCGTCCACAAACAGGTGTTTTTGACCAAGTTCACCATGCTAGCTTTAAAAGGACACAATATAAGACACTTGTGAAAATTTTCACATTAAACAAAAGACCAAAAACGAAGCTTTAACCTTCATAAAGCAATCAATCATTAAAAACACACAACTTGTTTTGGGTTTAACTTTAGGCAAAGATTATTATTATTATTAGTAGTATTATATTATTGCATTGTTGACCAGTCTATCCATCCCAGCCTCCTTCTGTAAATGTAGGTTGTTTTGGGCAACTAATATTTTTACTTTTCTTGTTTGGACAGTTTAAAAAAAAAACATTCAAATATTAATGACCTGGAAGGAGTTCTGAATGTGCTTTGGAATAAGAGCTTTGAGACAAAATGGTTGAAAAACAATAAATGAACACATTGAAAAAGGTTTTACATGTAGGACTTTGTCACAAGTGAAGGTTGAGATCGCCAGCATCTCAGTGAGCAAAGAGAAGCCATGAAGTTGTTTGTTACATTTTTAGATCTGTTTCATACAGAAACCTTTTTTTATTTATTTATTTTTTTAAGAACACATAAAACATTAAATATACAAATACTCAAAGCTTCCAGTGGTTGAGAGCAGTTATTTTCTTTCCATACTTCCTCTGAAAAGATTTGGAGTCTAAACGCTAAAAAGAGAGCACTTCACAGCTCAGTGCAAGGTCTGGTTTTGATTCTTTCCGCTGCCTCTCCAGGATCTCTGGGTTCTTAGTCCCCCGATTGGTGGTCCTGACCTAGCGAGCCAACATGTGGGAGGTCCTGACAGCTCAGGTCAGACGCAGCCCAAGTATCGAGACCTGTAACAGCTTCAGCTGTAGGGGAGGGAATTGGGGGATGGGGGGTGGGGGGGTTGGGAGAGGGTTGATGGCTGGAGGAATTGGCTGAAAGCCTGCAGTTAAAGAGCAAACTGCACCGCCGCACATCCTGTAAAACTTCAGGGGGTCTGCACTGAATCCAGCAGCTAGCAAAATACTTGTGACTGGCGGGGGACTGAGATAGTTGCAGGCCTGGAATTAGCACATTTTATTGTAAATTTTCACCTTGAGTGCAACCTTTGACATGCAGATACTGAAATGATTTATCCAGTTCAGTTTAAGTTAAGGAAAGCTGTTAACGTGCAACATCTTCACACTGAAAGCCCTCCAATTTAGCATCAGACTCCTATAACACTCATGATGGACAATTTTAAATCAAAATCAGTGTAGCAGAATCAGATTTTGTCTTCTTATTCCATACTTTTTTCTTCCCACATTAATGACAATGCAACTTAACTACTGGCAATCCAGTCAAGGATTCAGGTAACATCCAACACCTGTAAAGCAGATTAATCATCTGTCTGTTGAAACAACCACGATGCTAACATGTTAAAGTACAACTACTGCAACAGAGTTAAAACTGTCATCAATCATGTGAGTGACAACACAGATTTGGAACTAAAACTTACACCTTTTGATACTATGGGAAGTCAAATTTCTGAAAGTCATGAAGGTTTTTAGTAGAGGATTAACAGTACAGTTGTAACAGTTGAAGATCATAGCTACGCTTATATATACTATACACACACATTTACTGTATGTGACTGTTCAGTGAAAAGATGAAAATATTCTCTCATCAAATATGTTTTTCTGGTGATTGTTGGCACATAGTTTAGTGATTGCTAAAGAAGGTATTCCAATAAGCAACTGTCACAGCATCATAGAAAAAGCTAGTGCGTGTATTTTTAGCATGTCAAATGAGTTCAGAAATTTACAGTATGGTGAAGAATGTGTGAAATGAATTCAGCCAAGTTGTTTTCACTGATTTTCCAAATATAAAGTGTTATTAAGTGTTTTGCAGTGTGAATTGTGCAGTGTGTAGACATCCATTCGTTTCTGAAACTTAAGATAATACATTTCTTTCTACCACAGTAAACTAAATAAGAACAGAGATGAAGACATATCCATAGCAACATTTGTCAAATTTTCAATTCTGGTTTTGTTTGTTTCCGAACTGTCCACAAAGCAGCCCTATGACCCTTAATGTCTGTCCATCACTGACTGATAAATCACATCATTGATCCCTGTGTTAGTTTCTCCATTGTCCGTCACTGTTTCAAAATTAATTGGTGCAAACACTTTCTATTGTGTCCACAGGTAGAGTTCTATTGTCTTCCTGTCCACTACACAACTTTTTTCCACCCAGGTCAAGCCACCTCCCTTTCTCTTCCATGACTTCCTGTCTCTGTACTATACAATAAAAAAACAAACTTATTACCAGGTTTTACACAAATTTTAAAAACATTTTTGGTCAGTCATTTTTGAGGTGTCCTCGGGTCAAAATTAACACATGGACAAGACGAGGGTTAAGATTTCCAAGCGGGATACCTGTATTAACTGGTGGTAACTGCCACTGTATTTTTTTTAATAATACACAGGGTTCCCACATGGCCTGGAAAACATGGAAAAGGAATTGACCAATTTTCCAGTCATGGAAAAGACATGGAAAATGTTTACTGTGAGCATAAATCAATGGATAACATCGCAAAATTAGCAAATTTTCTTGATGTCAACTCGGAAAACATGACAGTTTGATTGAAAAACAAAGATAACAGAGGAAATAAAGTAAAAGTGTACTTTATGGTAACTAATACTCACTGAACAATAAAATATGAGCAGATAAAATAATGCACAAAAACTCATTAAAATAGTGATTTAAAAACAGAAGCAAGAATACAAGAAACAAGAATAAATTCTAACAATAAAATGAACTTGTCTGTAATAATGTAATATATGTAATATCCTGGAAAACTCCTTGAAAAATTATTTCAAGGAAAGAGTGAGAACCTTGATGGAGCAAACACTGTCTGAACTGCTGGTTGTTTTTTTTTTTTTTTTTTTTTTAGAAATAAGAGCAGCGGGTGTGGGCCTAAGTGTTTACACTGTGGCCAAACACTCATGTTGTAGGCACACCATAAGACTGTCGGCTATGTGAACCTCGGGTGAGAACGGCAGACTCAGACACTAACAATTAAGAAAAAAAAAAAAAAGCCACCAAAAAACCTCCACTATAAATAGTATAAAAATAAGAGTTGGAAGTAATGAAAATATACAGGATTATAACTTAAAGACATTTCATAAAACTTACATCAGTGTGCGACCGCTTAACATGTCGTACACTGAATTTACATCATTAACATTTACATCAGCCAGAAAATGTGGCTAAATTAAGATTAGGTGAGTTTACCACCCATTACATCACTGATCAAAATTCCAAACTTCCCCTCAAGATTTTAAAAAACAAAAGTACTGAAAGTTGCTCTGCTTTAATTCTTAGTTCTCTTCAGCTTTTCTCCTTTGCTGTTTTTCTGTCTCTGCGTCCCTCTCTCTTACACACACATGTACACCCACCTCATTCTTTAAATGCTGTATTTATTTACTTTTTAATCTCCCGCATGAACACAACATCCACACACGGACAAACAAACGGGGACACATTTGAATGCGTTGATCTGTGTCCCCCTCCTCCCTTGTTTTGTCGCTCATCAGCGCGGTGAAAAACAAGGGTGTGTGTTCTCGTTTTTTTTTGTTTTTTTTTTGAGACATCACTCTGGGATGCCAGCTCGGCCGCGGAACGACCGGGGTGTTGTTGCAAAAGCCCAATCAGTGTGGCGGGAAAACAGCAGGACTCCCAGCAGTGCATCTATTTTCAAGGCCAGGCCATATAAGATGGAACATAATGATGAAAAAAAAAGCCCCAAAGTCTGAAGGAAGTAATACGAAAATCCTGTCATTATCGACTCAGCCCCCATTTCAGTGGAAACTTATCTGAAGTTCGTGCAAACCACAGAAAATAATAGCAACTTAGCAACCGCACTTCCATTTCCTCTCTCGCTCTCTCCCCCTAACCACTTGTTCGGTTCCTCAACCTGCTCAGGTACAAATCTGTCTTTCTTGACAACCTGTTATATATTTAGCTGTTAGATGCTGCGCAGTCAATCCTCCTATGGGCCTCCGTGACAGCAGCAGCTGCGGTTGCTAGGAGAGCTGTGAAAAAAAAAAAAAAAAAACGCTGCCAAAAGCCTTTATGCTGGCGCTGCAGCGAAGGAATGAAGGACCGCAATGAATGTACTTAGTGGCAAAGACCGAACAACAACAAAGAGAATACAACTTGAGGATCAAAATGAGAAATGCAAGGGTCATGTTCATTCATGTCCTTGCTGCTGTTTCATTACTGTAGTCATTTGTCTCTGCAGTATGATACACAATCCCAGCCTCCACATGCCTCACAGCTTCTTTGGCGGTTCACTTCCTACAAACAGGTGAAGTGACTGACTCCTGCCTGTCCCGAAAAGATGTTCAAAGATTCCTGAACAGCTGGAGCAGCATGGTGTCCTAAAACCAGTTCATCGCACTATAAACCCAAATAGCCTTTGTTATATTGTATTGTTTCAGATGTTAGAAGCAGGTGTCAACTTGTAAACAAGCTGTATTTTTGCTTGTTTTAGTTGCCGCGCTACACACGAAAATATGACCTTTTTCTGTTCTCTGTTATCTCAGTGATGCTTTGTCTGCCAAACATCAGGCTGCTTGAAAGAAAACGAATGCTTCTGTTTTTTCTTGCAACAAACTTGTGCTGTCTATACTGTGTGATTTTTTTTTTTTTTTGAAAGGAGAAATAACTATTGTTTCAAAGCAACAAGCCTCAACCATGCTCAGGCCAGAGATCTTGCCACTACAGCCTTACTCTGTCTACTTACAGTGCTTAGCTTATAGTAATGTTAGCAAACAAGTGGGTAACAATTTAGAGCTGGACAGTATGACCAAAAATGTTTTCATGATTTTTAAAAATTTTTATTTAGCCTTTATTTACCCAGGTTAGTCCCACTAAGATCAATGATATCTTTTTACAAGGGAGACCTGGCCAAGATAGTAACAACACAGTTACAGTATTAAGAAATATAATTAAAACTCAGACAAACAAATGTATAGCCAAATAAAAACATACTCCTATAGAACACTTACGTACAGACATCATGGACTCCAGAGTTGTCTTCAAGTTTTGAAGATGAAGTTCAGATTGCAGGTTGTTCCAAGCTGATATTGTTCAGGTGCCGAAAACTAAAAAACCTGAAACCTAAAATCTTTCTTTCCCAGTTCACTTCTTACTTTTGGAGCAACCAGTTGCAAAATATCCACTGAGGGGAGGTTGTGACCTCTTTCATAAAAATGTTCAGTATTAAAGGGACTATGTGTAAAAGCACGTAACTGACTAGCGCCGGGTTGTCCAGTGTTGAGCACAGCATGTGTGCGTGTCATCCTCTGCTGTTCTGGGCTGCACTGAAGATGGTTTGGCCGGTATGTTACTTGCTCACCGCCTCAGACATAAACTGGTACGGCAACACTGAATGACACGGTGCTAGTCAGTTAGCATGCTAATTCTGGAGGAGATCTCTGCAATGTTATACATATACTTTGGTTAGAAGATGTCAGTGGGATTATTTCTTCACACTCCTTTGATGTGTAGTTGATTTTTGAATGATTACACTTCAGAAGTACACAAATAATACACATAGTTCTTTTAAAGGCTGAGTGAAAGTTGAAGAAACGAGGTTTGTTGGTTTCAAACACTTTGCAAACAACCAGAATAAATTTATACTAAGCAGTAATGAAATGTCTCCCGTCAAGCGATACCTGCCATTAATTGTTTTTGCACACCTGTCTGTTACAGCCCATCTGTGGTGGTGATGAGGATGATGCCCAGCCCTAAGCAGAACATTTCACACATCTGAGGTAGAACATTCAAAGCACTAAAATTATGTGTTTGTTCAACATCAAATTATGTATCTCTAAAACTAAGTGAAATCACATTCCAGTCCTTTTCTTTCAACAGAGTAATCATCTTAACAGAAGAATGAAGAGCTGCAATGTGATACAGCACACGTGTGACATTTCTCACGACGCTGTTAATGTCCAGCGACACACAACAAAGTAAGCATTTCAATTACAACTAAATGACTCAAATGAAAACCATCACAACAACATTAACCTACAGAAATCACCTCTGCCCAGATGTAATTGTGACCCAATGCGCTGCTGCTTACATATAGTCTCATTTCCATTTGCCACTGTTCATCTTCATCTTCATTACCGTGTCTAATTCTCTGCTATACGTTTAAACTTGAACTAGTTCAGCTCTCCTCTTATTTTAGCCACTAAATCACTAATCACACACTTGTTAACATGCTGTTCAGCTTACTTACTTTAGCTTAGCAGTTAGTGATGGCTTCTCTTCAGGGTTGCTATGGGTGACTATAAGGTCTGATTGATATCATTTGGCAAACTGTAAATAAAGTATAACAAGGTGAGACAACCCTCTGCTCTGAACACAAACGCTAATCAAAGTCATTCTAGACACTGTTGACAGCACGCTAAACTGCTAATGACTTAATCTATCTTTAAGCATACTCTCCTGTGATAAAATATATCAAATATAGGAATGGTGTAGTTAGGGAGAGAATAATAACACAAAGTACTAGGAAGAGAGAAGTGTTTTTAAGTTACATTAAACTAGAATTAATTTACATCTTACAATATTTTATACACAGGCTGCCAACAGCTTTTCACATTTTCAAACCATACCCTCGATAGTTTAAACATTGTTTAGCTGACAGTAATAAAATGAAATCATATAGTCACAATGACATTTTCTCATTATACATATATATTTGAAATGAGTAATTACTGCAAGAATTCACTGTTTTTAATTCTAATGTTGTCATACATCATGTTCACACAATTTGAAAATCAAATGAACTGACTTCCATATCTTAAAGGCATATCTTAAGATCTATATATTTTTGAATGCGTGCTATAGAGAGTATTATGATGCAAGGCAAATGTGGTTACATACAATGGGAGTGCAAAACAGGCTACTGCACTAAAACCAAATGACACGTTTGGTCTTTTAATTTATGCCTTCGGGTCTAAAAGGTGAAGGAGAAATCGGTAAAAATACATCCTTGTGTAGGAGGACCATGGTCTACAATCCCAGTAAAGTTTCAAGCAAGTATTATCATGAAAACAGAAAATGATATAAGGCACAAAAAAAAACAAGTTTGTACAAAAGGATACATCAAAATATGCAGCTGGTATTGTGTGTCAATACATGAAAATATCAAAACAGACAGATAAGCAATGATATTGCCAAATTTGTTAGAATCTTAATGTAGATCATGTACTGTATGTAGTCAGGTTTCAGGAAAGGCCTCTTCCATTCCACAGGTCAGACAGGGCTGTTGTTTTAGACACCCCGTTTTTCAGTTCAGTCTGTCAAAATACACAAAGTTACAAAACTGTTTCATCAGCACAAATAATAACAGTTTAATTAGTGAGTTGAGAATGAGCAGAAGCCATCACTGCTTACTCTGCTTTGCAGCTCTCTGTTCATTAAGTTCTTCAGATCCCAGGTGGGTGATATGGGGAAGCCTGTGTAGCAGTGCATCTAATGTCGACACACTAAATGGTCTGCAGACCTTCTGATAGTGACCCACTTCTTGATATATTTTGTCCCAAGAGGGAAGAGGTCCAACCATTTTAATGAACATTAGAGAAGAGACATTTTCAGTTTCCAGCTGTGAGTGAAACTGTGTCACAACTGCATTCATTTTAGGGTAACGTCTCATACGCTGCAAAAAGAAGTTGTCTAACAATATACTGGCATTCTCCTTAAAATATCGTTAAATATCTTTAACTTTTCTTAATACTGGAGAATCCTAATTCACAAAGATTGCATGACTCTCACTTTATTTTGTATTTTGTTCTGTTTGGTTCTATCCATTTTTGTTAGTGTGTTTTTGCGTACTGCTTCATAGAACGTTCTGGGATCTGTTACCATCTGCCAGCTGTCNTTTTATTTTGTATTTTGTTCTGTTTGGTTCTATCCATTTTTGTTAGTGTGTTTTTGCATACTGCTTCATAGAACGTTCTGGGATCTGTTACCATCTGCCAGCTGTCACTCTGTAGTATTATACCAACTTGCCACAAAGCCTCACATGCAGTTTTGTAAAATGGACAACTGTCAAGGTTTCTGTTGACGCTATTAAAACACAGCTATGTTTTCTA
>JANJYP010061439.1:0-13397 GCA_024605115.1 Rastrelliger brachysoma
GCTTGAACAACCTCAACAGCTGCAGAACAGATCTTTGTTAACACAATTCTTGTTCCCTGAAAAATGGTCTTTATTTTTCAGCTTTGGGCAGCCTTACCTTTTAAAAAACATCCTCTGGTAGCTCACCAAGTACCTTTGTAACATTTCAAGTTGTATAATTAAATCCTAGAAAAATTGATGTAGATGTTCTAAAACTTTTGACGGATAGTATATAAGTAAAGGGGTTAATATCTGTGAGCAAATCTTGAAGTTTTCATAATATGTGACACTGCATTCTTGCTTGTTGAGTGGAAGTTGATTAAGACTAAAGTCATCATGAAATTTATTCCAGTAGCTGGTTCGGATACGATAAGAAGAGCAAAGGTATCCGGTAAATGAAAAGTCCCAGCCACTATGTATAATGACCTTTTCCTGTCTCACTAATATTACTGTGAAGCTGCAGTGTAACAACACAGAGTTAGACCAAGTTCAAAGAGTGACAAACTATATAAAGATTGACAAACACCTAATAGCTGACACTGACAGAATTGCAGACAGAGTTAAAGTTAAAGGTACACTAACATTGATCCTTGCATCACATCTTTCCTCTCATATATGACAGAACTGTGTGCTCCCCTACATGCCCCTAATGGTTGAAAAAGATTAGTAATTTGGGCTTAGGAGAGTTGGGATCCTTATCTCCTGTCATCTCCTGGAAGGCAATAAAAAAACAGAGCATGCTGCGTTCAAGAGCCACCTTCAGTACCGCTCACTGGAGTCAGCTCGACAGGTCTACAAGGCAACAAACCGTGCACAGACTCTCAAATGTGGAAACTTGAGTCTGAACACCTGACAAAGTCTTTCCTATACTAGCTGACTGACAGAGTCAAACATTTATTTTTACTTAGGTTGCATAATAAATCAATGTAACAAATGTTTTGGCATGGCTGGTAATCAGATAGTTACTGTGGACACATATATAGCCTCAACATCATGCTTCGATTCAATTCAGCAGGGACATTTCCTGTCTGCCACTACACTGTCAGCTGTCCAATAAAAGCTAAAAAAAAAGAGTGGAAGAAATGTCTTAGCCAGTAAAGACTTTAATAATGTGTAAATGGGTTGCTAGGAAACATCTATCGCACTGGTACCATCCATTTAAAAGTGATCAGCAATGTAAACTAGAGGTTGCATCATATGTAGTATAACTTCCAGACAAGAAGTTTTAGTATTATGTGAAACTAAAAGGTTTCTCAGTCAAATATAATGTCAGTGGGGTCTTTTTTTTACTATAAAGGGAATAAAAAAAAAACACATTTTGGAGGGAAATATCAGAAGGGTGTCAGTGTTTGATAGCAGCTGGCAGGCAGAGGAGACGGAGACAAAGAAGCAGTGCTGTAGCCTGCAGGTCATGGACAGACAGCATGTTGTTAGCAGTGGTACTGAAGAGTGAAGAACAACAACATCTCAATGGAGCCAAGTGACAATTAAAAAGCTTTGTTTACATGCTGCTTCATGTGCAGCAGCTCAACAGTTACCTAAATGCCTAATATGTTAACTGATGATAGCGGTGCACTTTCCTCTGGTGAAGGTTTGTTTGGTGGCTCGTTCAACAAGAGAGACTTGCGTTGATCCTTTTAAGTTTGGTAAGAGGAGGACTTTAGAAAGCTAACGTGACTGTGATCTGGTTGAAAATGAAGCCGTGTGACTCTCTGTATGTGAGGTCTCAGTTTACGTAGACAGGGAAGCTGTAAAACTACAGGGCAACATCATAAAAACAAAAAATATGAAATATGAATTTCTCTCTTTTGATATCAAATATTTTCTCAAAGGAGAAGATATAGGGCAGCCCTTTGTAAATTTATGAATTATATTAATTATTTATATGGGAATATGTGTAGAATATGTTTAGTATACATCTATTTAAAATGAGTAGGGACTGCACTATTCTAGCCAATGTTCTCAGGCGTTTATAATATTGGTGGCGTGCCTTTTTAAGTAATTTAAAGTATATTGTGAAATATAATTTGATTATTCAACAATATACTCATCTAAATGGGTCATATATTAGCAGATGTTTAGTATATTTATTTAATAACTAATCAGTATGAAAGGAACATAATAAATATCGTTACTGAAGTTCAGTTGGACTTTTGTTCATTTTCAAAAACAGTTGATAGACATGTACAAAATGTGATGCAGCTACATTTGGTGCATTTTGTTGGTGAGAAAATGGTTCATGAATTTTAAAAGATCTGGTCACCAAACACTTTTTGTATCAAAACAAAAATGACTCACATAGACTGTTGCTGCTGTGTGAACTGTGTGAAGATGTCTTAAATCGTGAACCAAGCGAGAAAAAAAAACAAAAAACAGTAATTCACGCCAAGCCATGAACTGATTATTACTTATTGGTGATAACTGTAATGTTTTAAAATGGAAACACAAACACACAGCTGCACCTTATGAATGTTTTTCCTCCTCCGTCACCCTTCTTCTTGACAAAATTTGCTTTCATGACAAAAATACAGAAACGTGTGTGTTCACAGAGATATCATGTAATGTTTGCTTTCAGATTGTGACAAGTGTGTGTTCTCACTGCCAGCTTAAGGCAAAGGCCAGTCTGTGTATCACTATGTTCATGCATGTGTGTATCTGTGTGTGTGTGTGTGTGTGTGTGTGTGTGTGTGTGTGTGTGTGTGTGTGTGTGTGTGTGTGTGTGTGTGTNGTGCCAGGGTGCTGAGGCTCAGTCTCCATTGGTGTACAGACTCTCTTAGGCTTTTTACAGAGCTGTCATATTCATGCCCTATCACACACAGAGATACACACACTTTACACTTCATACAGGTACGACACCCTTAAACAGCATCTTCCTGATGTAGATCCCTAAGATGGCGGTCGTCACTGTCTTTGACGTCAGTAGTGTGCTACTGGGTTGATGTCAGTCTCTCTGCTGCTGTTACAGGTAGATGTCTGATTTAAAAAAAAGGAGGTGGACAGTTGAGAGCAGAGGGGGCAGCAATATGTTGTAGAAGTTAAATCTTTGCCTGCACCGTCACACCTCTCACACTCCTAATTTAATGGCTGCCACCATTCACTGTCCTTCTTCTTTCTCTACCTTCTTTTCTTCCTCTCTGTTCGGCAGCTTCTCTATCTCCTTCTTCTGCTTTCTATATCTTTTTTTTTCTCCTCTCTCCTCCTCCTACACGCGCCCCCTCACCTCTTTTCTCTCACCCTTTGATCAGTGGAGCAGCATCTCAGCAAGAGTATTTAAGGAAAGAGAAGGCTCCCCTGCTTTATTCTCTCTCTTACCCCTCTGTCTTACATCTCTCTGCACTCTCGTTTGCTCCTCTCCCCTACTTTCTTCTCACTTTAATATTCCTTCATCACTGCTCTTTCTTACACTTCATCTTTTTCTTCCAAAATTCATCACAAAGGATGTATACACGTGTATGTGTGTGTGTGTGAGTGTGTGTGTACGTGTCTTTAAGTGTGTGAAGAGAGAGGCTACAGTAGTAGTGTTCAATTACACAGCAGGAGAGTTGCCTCTGAGTCACTCAAACTAATCTGGCCTGAAGGTGCAGCTCAAGAGACCTGCAATGTCTGTGTGTAACTTGTGCAGTGTGTCTATTTCTGTAGAGCTCAAAAGTGAGTGTGTGTGTATGTGTGTGTCCATCTGTGTGTTTATGTGTTGATGTACAGGGTAATCTCAAAGCAAACATGCAGTTATTAACAGTAATATTTCTTATTAGTTTCTTAGTAAAATGGGTTTAAACATGTGAAATTCTAACCATCTTTTTCCTTTTAGCGACAGTGGAAAGATGACAGGAAACGAGGGAGAGAGAGAGAAATGCAACAAAGGTCCCCAGCCGGATACAAAACGGGGATGCTGGGATTCACAGTTGGTGTATGAATCCTGAAGCCATGGGGGCGCCCCGTGTTTAACCTTTATTTAACCAAGAAAAGTCTCATTGAGATTAATGAGCACTCTGACAAAGATAGGCAGTGATAGAAAAGAGTTTCAGTGAAATAACATAAAAGAGGTAACACAAGAGATGTCACAACATTAACAAAAATGCACTTTAAAAATCGTGTAGATAGTGTGTCTGCTGGGAATTATTAGAAATCATTATAAACTCAGACTGAAACAGTTTTTAAAGGATGGATCAGTCCTGTCCCATTTTAGATTTAGCTATAGATATTGTATTAGTTTATGCTAGACTTGTCAGTGATTTATACACACACACACATATTATTTATACATACATATACTTATATATATCTATACTTATACGTATATATTGTTGAAGTACAACCTCCTTCTCCAATCCATTTTTTAAAATGTATCAGTTATGTATTAATATTGAACAAGTGCTTTGCATTATGCTTTTATAGTTACACTGTTTAGTTAGGATATGTATGTGCTTTCCTGTAGAGATGTGTGTAATTCTACAAAAGGACTTTCTAAGGATGATCACTAGACTTATTTGACACTATAACTGCTGTAGTATGTGGTGCTGGCTCATGCTATGTACTTATTCCTATAAAAATAAACATTCACTAAAAATAAAACAATGAATAACTTGATGAGGCTCACATGTCTTGTTTCTAAAATACCCCCAAAACATCAGCAACCAGCACAGACCTTACAGTGTCTGCAGCAATGATTTGACTTCACAGAGAGAGACCAATTTCTTCAATTTAAAATCTAATTGCAGAAAGTTCCTGGCAGAGGGAGCAGCATACAAAAAAGCTTGTTTACCGAGTTCAGTTCAGCCTTTAGAGATATAGCGAATATATATTTTTAACAGGGGTTAAAACCTCTACCAAACTGAATGTTTTCCCTTATTCCAAGGCCTTGAACTGACATTATGCAGTATGGTTTTCAAGCCCTCTGAATTTTAACTTCAAATTCTAGTGGAGTTTACAAAGACACCAAACGTCAGGATGAATTTTGGGGAGGTTTGCATGAAATGATGCACAAGACATCTGCAATATTTCCATTTGATGGAGCAGTGAGGCCATAAAAGTTTGAATATTTCATTCAGTGTAAACTCAACTCTGCTTCAATGAAGATGAGTTGGAATGAGCTGATATACAACCTATAAATGTGATTCTGTCAGACAGTGAGGAATAAACCCTGAAGCTATTTACAGTAAGCGCAAACTAATGTAAGTAAGGTTGTTGCCCATGTGTTCATATTTTATACAGTACGCATGACGACTGCATAGCATTTAGTAGTCATATGAACGCTGTACCGTATAGAATAGAGGCCAGTTGTTGGGAATTTGTTTCTCGGGCTGAATCTCCACATTGTGGCTCAAGAGACGTTACACAAGACAAAATTGTTCATTGGATGCGACAACTATTCTCACCGAGCTGCAGAACGACGCCTGACAGCTTCACACACCTCATCAAGTATTTAATGCAAATGATGTTTCATGCATGGCTGTCTGCGTTCAGTGTGCGTCTGTGTGTGTGTGTGTGTGTGTGTGTGTGTGTGTGTGTGTGTGTGTGTGTGTGTGTGTGTGTGTGTGTGTGTGTGNCAGATGAACAACTTTTGATAAGAGCAATACACTGACAGAAGATAGAAGTGCATCCTCTCACTGTCTCTAACACACACACACACACACACACACACACAGATGAGGCCTCTAGAGTTCAGCTGGATCTGCCCATTGCCGTGGGCAGGGAGCCTTTGTGGGACAGTGCATTATGGGTATTGTTAGACACCAAGGCCGTAAAGAAGCGACAGACAGGGTGAGAGACGCAAGAGACATAAATTGCGTAAGTGACAGTGCAGATGTAAAGAGAGAAACTGCATGAACTATATGAAAAAAAATATATTGAAGATCAAATATAGCTTCATGTTACAAATCATTATTTCAACAGTTTTTGCAATATCTATGTGAAGGATATAATCTATTTAAAAGTGTGACTTAAATTTACATCTGATTGTGGTTGTTAGGCTGGCATCACACTAGAAGTTATTACATTGGAGAACATCACAAATTACTCATTGCCACATTTTTGTCTTGAATTTGGCCTGCGTGACAGTTCGCTTCATTAGAGCACACACCCTCAAGTGCAAGAACAGAGGACTGACAAAGCTCCATAATGACCTGCTGAACAGTGAATCCTGAATAATCCAGTTGGCGCGGGTCCTCGAGGAGACGCATTATGCACATTAAAAGGTCTATATTTTTTTAATCTGGAGCTCCACTGAAATATCTTTGCATGATTTACATTTCAAAAAAACTCATTATTTAACTCATACTGACCTTTAATGCAGCTCCTCAGTTCAGCCTCCCGCCGCAGCTGTGTCTTGGGTGACTTTTCAGGAGCTATATAAACAAACAATAGCAAGATTTCATTTTTTCTTGTTCTTTAATCGAAATGCCAACTTCTCAAATACATCTGACGATGTTTGAACCAAAATCTGGTCTGGAAAATTTGAAAGTTAATGACACAAAGGCTACAGAACAGAAATGCGGGATTTGTCTTTCAGGGAGCATTTTCAGATACATTTACCTCAAGTTTTAGTACTTTAATACAGATATTTAACGTCATAAGAGAATATAAATAACAGAAAGTAAAATAAAAAACATGTGTCCCTTTTAAAATCCTGCATCAATTCAATATGTAGAGTGTCCTTTGGTTAAGGTTAAGGTTGAATACAACCTTATATTACAAAACAGAAATAATTATAGTAAATGAAAAGAGAGGATGCTAAATGCCAAGCAAACCAATCCTGCCTGTCTGATTATCTTGGAGCAGGAAAACAGCCTTTGAACATTAAGCTGAGTGGAACTGTCCTTGCTGGATGCAGAGAATCAGTGCTGACCACTGCTTGAACTGACAGATGGACAAAAAACAAATTAGACTCATGTCTCTAAATTTCTACAAATGTACAATAACAAACTGGCTTCATATTGTGACCAGACAAAAAAGATATTAGGCTTGGTGAAATGTCAGCATGGAGGTAGCTATAGAAACACAGTTTGAAGCTCTGAAACCTTTTTTACTTTTCACAAAAAAGCCAGTCCAAAAAGCACTAATTATAAATGAGAAATGTTTTAGTACAGCATCACCTGGAGATCTGGAGAGGTAAAAATTGCACCAACTAACAAAGAACATGCACCAAAAGATGCTTGTTTCTTTCACACTTGAATACAGATTCAGTTCAATTCGCTCAGATAAGAAAATGTTGTTAAACTTACATTTCACAGATAAATATGAGTAATATGTACTGTATATGAGTCTCTGTTTATATTTAACAAGCCAAGCAGAAGGCTCTCAAAGCAATGGGGCGGGGGCTGCAAATCAGCGTCAGACGCCCTATATACATTACATCTGTCTCTTCTACATGCGTCTCCCTGTGAAATGTTGTTTGTCTGCATTTTCCCTGTTGAATAAACACAAAGCAGGAGAGTAGGTGCCAGCTGTTGAGCTGAAAAATAGACGATAATACCGAAAGAGTCTGAAGAAGAAATCTTTACAGCTTAAGCCCAAATGACAACCTTGGAAAACGTCTGCAGTGATCAGCCTCACTAGTGAAGTCTATGGTTAGATGAGATCAGCGGGAAGAGAAGACCAGGAAGACTACTGGTGATTACTTTCTTCTCTCACAATTACAGGTATCCTCTGCTAGGTTTGGTGCAGGGCGCTATATTTATTACCTGTAGACTTGTAATAGGCACAAGCTGCAGACTGCCTGAGGTGTCAAAATAATAATAAGATATGTCTTCTGTCACATTTCTTCACCATGCAAGATGACATAATATAATGTTGTAAAAGCTAATGAAAGGTCAGAGGACTTTATGATTTATCCATATCAGAAACAGATGTTGTGGCCCTTGGAACTAGTAAAACCTCTCTTCTTTATTATTGCCTACAGCTCATGGTTTCCAACACCAGCATTATTTTTCAGATGATGAGAAGGACTTGAAGAAAAGAGCAAGGATAGAAAAGGACAACCTTTTTTTCCCTGACATTTCCAGCGAGAGGCTTATTTGTGTTTGTACTCAAGCTGAAGCAAACAACTCTTTTGTTCTTGAAGTTCTTGAAGGTCTGTTAACTTCTTCAGCTCAGCGGGAAGAAAACATGAGGCTTTTGAGATGATGGGAGCTGTGATGGAGCTAAAATACTGAGTAAAAAAATATGGTAGAAGCTGAGAAATCATTCAACTACTGATAATCATCTTCAAATGTGCTTTGGTTAATTTGTATATTTTCCAAATTTTAATTAAAACATTTTAGGGAAGGTCTAAAGCATTTAGAGGACATTTTTTCTAGTAGCCTCTCAGACACAATAATAGCTAAAGACTCTTGTTAATGTGCTGCAGTCACTGGGAGCAATTGGGAGTAGTTTCAGCTGTTAAAAGGACGATTTAAACGGAAAATGTCAATAACCTGATCACATGTGATAAAGTGGAAGAGTGGTCAGCCATTTCACAGCCTCTGCTTTCTGTTGAGAGTCCCCTGATCCGCATTGACTGCTTTGTTAAGGCTAGTGAAGCTGGCTCTGGGTTTCAATTTTTTTCCCCTCCACTGCTGCAGGAGTCCCGCTGGAAATGTAATCAACTCCTCTAGGTGGTCTTATAACTCACATGTCAGCAGCTCCCTTATGCTTGTAGCGAAGCCTTGGTAAAAGGTGATCAACAGGATCTCTGAATTTAATCCACTCCNCTCTCTCTCTCTCTCTCTCTCTCTCTCTCTCTCTCTCTCTCTCTTCTCTCAATGTCATTAAATCAATGACTTACTCGTCCACAGTAGCTCCTTTTTGGCCCACAGCATAAACATCCAGTTAGAGGACTTCGGTGTATTCTGAGAAGGATTTGGATGGCTGTACCCTGATTGCCAAAGGACATGAAGCACTGATCTTTGGATTCCCTGTGTACCTCAAGAGAAGGAGAAGACTAGCCTCTACACCTTTAGAAAACTGACCTGCAAGTTGGGTGCAGCTGTTCAAAGTAAAAAGTAGTAGGAGATTGGACGAGGCTATGCTGGTTTACCTGTGCTTCAAACTGTGGTTGAATCTTTTGAACAGCAAGGAGCCGCAATATCAGCAGTGTAGTCTGTCCTCTACCCTCGCTCCCTTCCCCTTAGGTCAAAGCTCAATGCAGCTGCTGTTTCTTCAATACATCCTCATCATTAAAAAACGCAAAGGTCAATTGTGCCTACACTCCACAACGATCCATTGGAGCGTACATGCTGCTTGTTGCTTTCCAAACAGTTTCAAAATCCGTGTTAGAAAATAATTATGTTTTATACTGTGACATCGCTGTGGTAAACAAAACTATAGGTCATTTCTGCCGGTTGAGCTTTAGATCTATACTTTTGTTTTTTTTCATGAGGACTGGCTTTGTTTCTTTGGAGGCATCAACTTGTCCCATTTTAAACCAGACATTGTGATTATATTACATTGCTGTCACTTGGCAACACATTTTTGTCCTATCCATAAACACAAATTGTCACTTACTGAGCCAGGTAAGCCTATGTCTAAGAAAACATGAGTGCAGTGAAGCCACTTTGTCAGACAAGCTTGTTCTGAAGATCAAAAACAGGAAGCAGGTTGCCAGTCGTGTTGAAATATTTCAGCACCTAGGACAGCATGCGGCGCCCTACGTGCATCGACTGATGAAATGTTCAGCACTGCCGCCGACAGACAGCGACAGGCCAGGTGCTCCGTCTCTGTATCACGTCTTTCTTACACGGGAATAACAAACTTAAAATAGACATAACAGTCCACAACACTGCAAGGATGGACTTGATTTCTTAATGACCAAAATTAAGGTTAATAAAAGCTAAAAAATTCTGAAGGTTTGTGTCTTTTTTGAAAAACAGAAAGATGAAAACTCAGTATTTCCCAAGAAAAGAACAGCGCATTAAGAGAAAAGCCTCTTTTTTATGTTTTATACACATTTATCAAGGTTAACTATATTAAGTCTGAAAGCAAGCACTTATAATAGCAGTGGTGTGGTAAAAGCCAACTCAGACAAGTCATTATAAAGACATATGGTATAAAGCAGGATAACATCATTTTATAAAAACAGTTCAGAGTAAAAACAAATTCAGTGTTTCATTTCTCTGAAATAGAAAACTCTGTTGATACATGACTTGCACATATTTCTCTGTGTGGTATTCATTAAGTGTTGTTGTTTGTGTCAAGAGATATCATTGCATGTATCAAACACACGACTTGCTAACTTGTTTTTCTGTATGAATGAATGGGTCCTCACAACCAACAGACAGCTTCTAGACAACAAGTCAAAAGGTGACTGAACTATTTGTAAATGCAAAACTAGAGGAAATTCACCTCTTCTCAGCCTCAATACAAGATCTAGTTAATTTTTATTTACTAAATAATAAGTTATGGAAGTAAAATGATTTACTCACCAATTGTTGCCCCTGGTCAGCCCGTAGCTTGTAGATAGTGCATCTGTTAAAATATAATAATTATATATAATCCAAATTGATGCATCTTGTAGACATCACAGGTTCTTTTTTAAACATCCTCCTCCTCTCCTTCATGGTAGCAAACCTGCCAACCACTATCTCAGTGGCTCAACACACAGTAAAGTGAGCTTAAATAGTCTGAACAAGGCCCTGCTACTCAGCCTAGCAGCAAACTTTTCCCAGTGGCTGTTCAAAGTATTGTAGTGAAAAATTAGCCTGCAGCCCCAAATCTTCCCCATAGACCACCAGACCTGCAAAAGAGAAGAGTGCAAAATTGTTAACAGGACACTTGGAATTGCAAACAAGGTAAATTATGACTCTTTCTATTATGAATCCACCAAGGTTTGTGTGTGTGTGTGTGCGTGTGTGTGTGTGTGTGTGTGTGTGTGTGTGTGTGTGTGTGTGTGTGTNGAGAGAGAGAGAGAGAGAGAGAGAGAGAGAGAGAGAGATTTCTATTGGATGATTTTGCGTTGGTGACACTTTTATTTTATAAAGAGCCAACATCAGGTCAAAATATTAATTTGTTTAATCATTGGCTATATGACCAAATATTTAATACTGTGTTTTGTGGTAATTATGATGCTATATTAAACATGATAAAATTATACCTGCTAAATATCAGTATGTTTTCATATTTCCATTTTTAGCATTTGGTGTAGATTTTCAGTCGTATCTCCTATGTATATATGTGTAGCAAGCACATATAGGGAGCTATTTGTAGTTCAGTGTCTCACTTGAGCATTTTTTTGGCGTGTGGACAGGAGGATTCAGGGATTGAACCGCCAACCTTAGATTGATGGCCAACCTGCTTTACCAACTGATCTATTGCCTCACTGACAGGCACCCAAGGACAGAAAGAGGACGGAGGCTTGATAATAGTCCGAAATCTTTATCAACTTTTCTAGTCTTGCCAAGAGAGTAATAAACAAGTACAGGCAACCAAACAACAATCAAATGTTATGCTAAAAGTAAAATCTGTTTACAGTGCTCAAGAAGAAGGGACACATTTTGATCAGCTGAATAAATAAATGAACAGTAACAGTGTTGTTGTCTTTTTGTCAGGGAAACATGTTCCAAGACTCAGTAAGAAATAGAGCTCGTGCAGTTTGAATATCCCATCAGGCAGGTGCAAATAATGTCTTGGTGATTAAGTAAGAAGGATCTGACACAAGCTGAGTGTTTCCGACAGGCAGCAGACATTATAGTCAGCATGCAACTCTTCAAACACCTTGGACAGCTCCTTCACTGCTGGCGGCTCCACAATCAGCACCACGGACAGAGACACAGTGCTAGACCCTCTGTTCTGTCTTCTGCAAAGTGAAACAGTCAAAAAACTGTTGACTTTTTTTTTCTTTAGTAACATTAAACTCAAAAATACTTTTTTTTTCCTTCCATGTGTTTACTGAAACAAAGGCTTTGAAAAAAAAATTGGATGAAAAATGAAAGGATGTATATTGTTAGATTTGCCACAGTTGGAGGGATTAAAGCGGAAATCCATATCCAGTGTTCAGAGCCAGTAGGGAGCATGCATCAGGCCCCATGGTAAGTTTCCGCTTAAGAGAGAAGAAATGCTTTGTGCTCTGTGCCTCCTGTTGATTCTCCAGTTTTTGCTTTTTACTCCTGGTCAGAAGAGAACTGCATATACGGGTGGACTTTAGAGCCTTTCCTGTCCATACGATGCTGTAAAAAGTGAGTCATTTCTTTTTAAAAGCAGCAGAGTTCGGAACACCTGCATGGACGACTCCATTTTTTAGCATCTGCGTGGTTACAGCTTCATAATTTATGGCCTCAGTCAACGGTACTGAGAGGTCGAATTATTCAACCAAAAGACATGTTTGACATTGACAAGTACTTTAACAACTGCTAACTCAATTTTATTTTCGAACTTTGAAAGCAAGCAAAGTCAACCAAGACCCGTCATAATTTTTATCCACCATGTAGGTTGATGCCTGAGATTTTTGCCTCTCCAATTAATCACAACTTATGTATGAATCACAATAAATATAAATTTTCCAAGCAACTATCCAAGCGAGCTTTCAGTTAATCCACTTCACTTCCTCTGTTTGCCCAAATATTATAAGATTATACATCAGTTTTAACTCCATCTGCTTTTACTCTTAGTAAATAAAATAGGTTTACAGCAAATATATGAATGTCCAGAGGTAAAAGATAAATTACATTTCTACCACATTTTTTACCCATCAGACTGGAAACAGGTTGAAACTGTTTTCCCTGTACAAGATAACACATTCTATACACATTCAAAACACAATGTACTAAATTCTCTTGGATATTTTGCATTTGTGAAGATTTGTGACTCGCACAACCAACTGCTGCATTGTAAAGAAACTGCAAACAGCCTCAGATTCAACTCTGATGGAGGCAAAATGCCAAAAATGTAAAAGAGAAATGTGTGATGAGTTTATGTAACAGTAATGCAAGGACCAATGCAAACAGAAAAAAGTTGTTTCTGTTTACTCTTCAATAAAATATAAGATTGAATTTACCAAAAGCTGAATGAATGGATTGGTTTTTTATTGATCTCCAAAAGAAAGACTAGAATAATCAACATGTTCCCATACATTTTAGACACGAAACATTAAACAAAGCCAATCAAAGTCAGGATAAAGCAGTAAACAATAAATAATGAATAAACTGTCTGAAGGGGAGCATCATAAAACAGGTGCAAACAAAGATTACTCCAACCTTTCACAAGCACACCAGGTCATGGCTGCATGTTTCACTCTGTACCTGTTTGCTCTGTGGACTGACACACTGCTCTATGTGTTGGCAGGAATCACCCTGGTGATGACGACATATAGCAAAAATCACAAATAGGCTTTTAGAGTGTCTCACAACCTCAGCTGAGCTATTTATAAAAAAAGGATTTCAGAAACATTTCAGTCCCGATGGAGGCTCAGATTCATTTTGGTTAGTTATAAGTACAACTGCACTCATGAT
>JANJYP010061455.1:0-40204 GCA_024605115.1 Rastrelliger brachysoma
AGAGTTTAAACACATTCATTAAGTCACATGCCCTAATTAACAGATGGACATAACAGCGTGGTGCTTTTGCTGATGGATGCATTATAGATTGTTATGTTTGAAACTGAGAAATTTTGATGCGTTGTAATCTAATTTAAAAAGCCAAGTGGTGCAAATGTCACAGCAAAGAGTAGGATTTCCGCTATTATGAACTGAAATAATCAAGATTCTTTGAAAGCAGCTCCACTACGTGCCGTGCACCAACCTTTGATGTCTCTTGCCAGGCTTTTATAAACCGGTGAAAAGGCGATGCAGTGTCCGCACCATGAAGCGTAAAACTCCACAACTATCGCCGCTGAGGAGTTCACCAAAATCGAGCCCACATTTTCCGGACTTAACAAGACGATTTGGTCAGAGGCGGTGTACAGTCCGGCCTCCGCACAGGAAGGGAAAAGAAGACAAAAACATAGGCAAGCTACAGATAATGGTGGTATTTGTTTGCAAGAATATGTCAGAATATCTCCATTAAACCGAGACGTGGCACCGATACGGCCGCCTCGCCGCGCCATCTTTCCTCGACCGAGCTGCTGCTGTGCTAACCTCAGTGTGAACGCAAGTTTCCACCAAGCAAAACTTGACACAACTTTTCTCTCTCTGTATTTTTTTTTGTTTTGTGACCAGCAGGGTTCACTGGTCCTCCCCCTCGACGAGCTACCGGTCCACAGCCCTCCTCAATTACTCATTAAGCTAATAGCGCTGTATAAAAACAACCCGTCCAATCACTCATTAAGATAATGGTCATTCCTTTAAACTCTCTGATATTAGAGAGCTAATGAGGAAGGTCTGCAGCGATTAATATCTGTAATAGACAGCTTTTCTGCCCCGATACAGTTTGTATACAGAAAATAACACTTAAACTGACATATATGTTTGAATAAAGAAACTTTGAATAAACAAACTTATTTCAATGTCAACTTTTTCCGAGCTCTTACCGGTCACATCTCCATGGCAACAGCAAAATCATTTATCCTTGAAAGAAAATGTAAAATGTGGTTTTTATATTTTTAATGTTTAAAATGAAAGCAGACAATGTAGTAACAGCTCTTCTTTCATGCCATTTAAATAGGCTAAGTACATAAATAAATAGTAAATTTTATGCTCACCTGTAATAAAATGAATAAAAAGTTGGCAGTATAGCTGGTCATGAATTACACCGGTAACTGTATATTGAAGATTGTAATGAAAATTAAGTAGTTTACCCCTTTAGTTGTGTTCCGGTCAAATTTGATCGATCATTAGCAGTGACACAAGTAGTGATAATAGGTCTATATGTATTATTACAGTTTTTATGATTCTTAATGTCGGCTAAGGTCATTTTTGGCGAGAATAAAATTGTTAAACATGAAACAAACAGAATGAGGGTTAATTCCTTCACTCGTGTTTGAGAAACCATATTGTCTTTAACATTTGAGATTTTTATAAAAAAAAAAGGAAACTCCAACAACTTTGTATTATGAACTGATTAATTTTTCATTCAGCCCCCCTCAGCCACCCGAAAATTCTCTAGTCTCTAAAACATGAGCAAAACAAGCATGAATCATGATTTTATCTCCTCCCACCATGCTATGTTGTAATCTGTTTTGTTTTTTAAAAGCTAAACACTATTCTAAAAAGATATTTCAACTAAAAATCACCAACTTTTTCCACACTATTTAAACTCTTTTATTGTCATATATCCCTTCAAATTCTGTTCAATTTAGCTCAACAGGCTGGAATAATGCATTTTGGAAGACATGCTTTTCCCATCCAGACACATTTGTGGCCTCACTGTGACCTTATGCAATGTGACTCTCCCATATCCACAAACATCCTCCTGATGTTGCAGCTTTGACTAAATGAGCCGACAAAAACCTCAACAACTGACTTCTGGTCATATAACTAACAATGAGTGTCGGTGTGGTGTCAACAGTGTGTGGTAACTGCTGCACACTCTAAACAACAAGCAAACACATTACCACACTGCATTCCTTTAGAAACAATGAAAGCTTTATTTACAGTTTCAAAGTTCATTTAATCAACAAATTTAATATGTACATATATGCCAAGTAAACAGTTTATTTTACAACAATTGCTTCAGTTACAGTAACATTGGGTCAAATTGGATAGACAAATCGCATATATATTTACACCCATAAAAAAATTGTACATGTCTTCAAGTGCACTTAGCGCACACTCACAGCACATTATAAATATTCATAAACATTGCAAAAGATGAAAATCTAGTCTGACAGGGTCAATTTAATAATCAAATCTTTTGTGCCTACTTTGTTTTTTCAAATTTATTAGATTAGGATCAAAAGTTCAAGTTGCTCCTTCAAAGTATGAAGAAAGCTGACCTCAGACCAGCACAGAAAAGGAGCTTTCCACTTTACACCAAACAACTTCTCATTTCTTGATTTTTTTTTTTTTTTTAAATCTACAGACTCTGCGGAAGTTGAGCCATTTGGTCTATACATAGAAAATAATGCATAAGACCAAGTACTGCATAGTTACAAAGGGGAAACTTAACTTCCTCCTATATACAATCAATTCAGAAAGAGGACAATCCTAGAGAGTTTGCAATAAAGCGTGGCAGAAAATCATGTCACCATTACATATGCCTACAGACCAGACATACAAGTCATACAGCATGAAGAGATAGGTATAAAATGTTGTTTTTGGTCTTTTTCTACATTATATAACTTACAGTATGAACATAAACCATAGCAACAGTTAAAATATTGACGGTAGAAAACAACAACAAAACACAGGACTAAGTAGTCAATTTAAGGTCACTTTAGCTCCAAACAGTCAGTGGAGGTTAACGAATTCTGTCACAAACACTAGAATGAGTTAGTACAGTTTGTTGGATCAAAGCAGCGCTGACATTGATGACCAAAATAAGGCCCTGGATGAAGTTCTATATGCTTGACCACACCAGTCCTGTGACTTGCACTTTGTAGCCTGTGAGCTGGAGATGTTGGTGTACGTGTGTGTGTGCACGCGTGGGTGTAGTTACCACAAACTAGTTCCTGATACAGTGTGTCAATAAAATGACTCAACTGTCTATACACATATGCAGGGGCTGACATGGAAAGGACACCAGTATTACATTTAGAGTGAGTCATTCATTTTGTTAGCAGTACAATTCCTCAACCTGAGGCACAGGAAAACGGAAGGTTTAAGGAACTTCAACTACAGTATGTTTCAATACAGAAAGATACAGACTGATAAGGCAGAGACTGAAGTAATNTCTTCAACTACAGTATGTTTCGATACAGAAAGATACAGACTGATAAGGCAGAGACTGAAGTAATGTTGAGCCGGTCAGAGGGAAGAGCAGTCATTTAAGGATCATTTACAAAATGGTAGTTTACAGCAGTTGAAAGAGACATTCAAAGAAAATAGGTCCAAAAGATGTTGAGAAATTGACAGTTTGTTAATAATTGAACTTAAAGAGGCACTTAAACTGAATGTGAAATATTACCTTTGCTGTCCAGGCTACATTCTGATGGCTGGTATGAAATTGCCGATCACTGTGAAGCCAAACATCTCACAGCTGTACTGCTACACGACTAGATGTGTTTTTACTTAAAACGCTTCTGCTACAGTAAATTTTACCAGGACAGCTAATGAAGACACAACTACAACTATTTTTAAAAGGATGTAGAGAGGAAAATGGGCTGTTAAGACAAGTAAGGCTCAAATCCAGCATTTTCGGTACAGTCCTAAAATGTGACTCTAAAAATATCAAGTCAAGCATACTGTCATGATTTGTGTCCCACTTGCATACTATAGACCATTTCTGTGTTTTGAGTATGCAGTGTCTCTTTACTCCAATTGGATTTTTGAGCTAGGTGATGACGGGACTCTGCCACACGATGTGAGAAGGTAAACACACAACTACTGAGGAGCTACTGACTGTGAAAAACACTGGTAAATGCGGTGCAAAAGCTTCAGTTACAGCACATAAACCTAAAATTAGTGGCCAAGCATTCTCTTTCAGGCTATGAGATGTTTTCCAATGGTTAACATTAGTGCATACAGTAATCTATGTGTAGGTTTCATAATATTCACTTATAGCACAGAAGTGGGACACAGTGATTGTGTTAACCAACTGGACAGCTTTGGCCACAATAAGTCATACAAACAGTCCTAATTATGAACACTACAACTTTTAAATATTAAAACTGTTCCCATGTTCTTCTCTGGTTTCAATAGCATTCTTTGAAATTGCCTACATAATGTATTGCCATGTTCACATTCACATTGTAGTTTGTGCTTTTATCAATTTTTTACAGTTTTACACATTAAAATTATCTATTCTCTATATTTTGACAAGATCATTTACTTTTCCAAATGTTCCTTTCTCATTTTATCAAACATTTACACACAATAAATAATATACTCAAGAGATTTCACACAATATCTGATCTCAGTGACGTGTCATCACAGCGCAGTCTACAGTTTTTAGATCAGTGACACATTTTTAGTTACAATTATGAAGTAATGTCATTCATAAAAAAGCATCCATACTTTGTATGGGAATGAAATTATGGGAATGTATACAAATACAGCACGACAATGAGGCCAATCAGTGGAATAGCTTGGACCAGTCATGTCAATCACCTGACCTCAGGCTAACAGAGCATGCCTTGTAGTCGCTGAGGACCAGACTGAAAGAAAAAAAAAAAAAAGTCCCCAAAACAAGCAAGAAATAAAGATGGCTGCGGCACAGGCAGGCATCAACAGGGAAGATGAGGAGTGTCTGCTGATGTCTAGATTTCAGTCATCTTTTTAAATTCAAGGTGTACAAGTTCACAGTCCCTTATAATAAGTGGACTATAAATAAAAAGGCTAGATCACTATACTGATGTTTGATTTCAAGTCCAATGTGCTCAAGTACAAAGTAAACAGAAAATGTGTCACTGTCTAATTACTTGTGGACTACACTGCATATTTGTTTCTATCTGCTACCCTATTACAATTTTTGAGCCTATATAAGTTCAAAAATTGTAGGTTCAATACAAAATATAGCAACCTACTTTTGTTCCAAGTGGATTTTATATAACAGTACACTATGGAACAATAATCTTAGCAGCACTGATGGACTACATGCTAATCAAATGGCACAGTCCATCCTATCAAAACATCTACTCATTCCCCAACTGGTAATTACAAAAGGACCAGTGCAGGAGGTGAGAACTGAGACTAGATGGTGTTACAGTTTAAGAAGGCTGGATTGCTCACGAGGCATTTTGTGTGTAAAATAAGTTACAAAAACTATTAGCTGAAGCGAAATCAGCAAATTAGAGTCAGAAATAAGTAGGAGGTTTTTTTTTAGCTGAGAGGTAATGCTGGGACTGAAGGCATCTGAGGGTTGCTGTTGGCACATCAGCTGGTGGAAGACCGAGCAGCGTTGGGTTGGCTGGAATTTACCGGGGAGGAAAGACTGGGATTGAGCTTGAGGTTAAAGTTTCAAACCAAAGCAGGGAAGCTGTCAGGAGAGGCTGTCTCTTTTGGCTCTCTTCTCAGAGATTAGACTCAGAGCATTTGCAGTGTCCTTAAGCAACGCATCAAAGATGCTGTCTGCCAGCTGCATCTTGACAAACAGCTCGTCCTCATCGTAGTTGACCCACTGGGCCTCCTCCTCATGGAGTTCTTGTACCTGAGAGACAAACAGTGTCAACTACTGTAGCTCAGTGACTAATATCAATTGTCCATATCAGGGACTGAAGTGGAAAAATGTTGTGTCTGACAACACTGAAATTTCAATTTGAAATACATCTGTTATGCAGACATTAAGTAAAATTTTCAGTTCAAATTTTCTCAGAAACAGTGTTTTTGCACACATGTGGAGCTATGTTAAGACTTTTACAATTACAAAGTTTTCAGCCAATCACTTCTTCTTCACATAAACAGAGATCATTCAAGCCTGTAATGCTCAATTAAAATGCCTCAAACTTAAAAGTTCAAAATTACACATTTTATAGAACTGTTGTTGCCATCTAGTGGAAATAAAATCTCAATTTCTGATCTTATCCAAAAGGAAAATAAATTCAAAGAAAGTTCTTGCACTTACCAGTATGTAATCGACTCTGTCCCGTTTCTTTCTGCCAAATTTAAGCATCTTCTGCCAGTCAGTCTTCTGACTGTTTGTCAGACTGTATAATTTCAGTACTTCGGCTGAGATGAATTCCTAGCATTAACATTAAAAAAAAAAAAAACATCACATCATTACATGTGTAAGAGCATGACTGCAGACAACTTTGTTACTGCATGTCAGTTTGCATATTTGCTGATAACAAGAGTGAGGTTTTAAATAAACAAATTATGATGTCTGTTGACTCTTCCAGCCACTAACAGGTAAGAAACTGACCACTGAAGGTCCTTTCGTAGTCTAAAAATCTAGCTGACCTTTGCTGTAGCAACTACATATTTAGAACAGAGTACTCTGTTATCATTGATGTTGTTCCTGTAATACTGTACCTGGATTTTGGTGATGTCTCCAGGTGCCTTGACTCTGTGGAAAAAGGACGACTTGGTACGCCGTGGCTTGACCCACTGAGGCTGATCAGCATTGGGGTCTTCAGCATAGATATCCTGAAGGATCTCCCATGTCAAGTCATACACAGCCTGGGAAGTAATAGAATAGTTAAGATATGGAGGCTTCATTATATTAAAACAGAATAGATGGAAAGTCATTAAATTAAAGGGACAGCTTAATGTTGCAGTAGAGAAGTTGACATGGTAAAGGTCGTTCAATGATACTAATCCAGTGTTGGGTGAAAATAAATGTCAGCATTTGTAACTGCAGAAAATTTATATTCAAAGCAAAACTGAAGCAAACTCTGTAGCAGGACTCTGGACTTTCTCAATAACAAGTGCATGACAGATATGAGTCAAAGCAACTAACAGTTACATAGTCTTGAAAGAATTTAGATGCTCATCCTCAAGGCATCTGCTGAATAATGGAAAATCAGCTGGCTTTTAACCTCAGTGGATCAACTCAGATTGAACACTGTTTTTAAGACTCCAGCCCAGTTGCCAGTTTACTGAAGCATTGTGAGCTGATTTCTATGGTAGGGTGACAAAGAGGATATCAAACACATTTTCTCGGTTTGATTGTGGTAAAATGCATGTGTTAATTTTTTTATTGGGACATTGGGTTGATATCTTTACACAAATAGGTTTGCAAGTTACTATGTTCACCTTTTTGTAGCTCCGGATGCAGAGGGCCTGGTCCTGGTCCTGGCTGCTTGCTTCTTTACCCAAATACGCCTGCGAAGGTTTAGGGCAGGGGAGATTTGCGAGTGTTGTTGCACCCTCTTTCCCCAGGCCACAGCTCTCCCAGATCTCCTGAGTGGCTTCATGGACCATCTTCTCTACCTCTGTGGCAGAGTGGGGCACCACCATGGCAGGCTGCTCTGGTAGTTTAGGGGGCATGGGAAGAGGAAGCTCAGGTCTAGGTGGAGTCTTTACCTGCTGTTCCCCACCTGATGATGAGATCAGCCCCGCCAGGGCTGTACCTCCCAACTTCGCCTCTTCCTCTTCCTCTCTCTGTTTCTGTGTGAGCCTCTGCTGTTCTCTGCGGGAGCTGAGGCCAAAGTCCTCATCAAACCAGTCCTGTTCGTCACCCAGCTCATCTAGCAGTTCACGGCTCAGTTCCAGCTCGGCTAGCCGCTTGGCAAGCTCTTCTTGACCACTGGCCCCCAACACGGGACTCTCCTGTTGTGAAAGAAACACAGAAAAACAGTCAATTCTGTGCATATTATTCATTTTGAATTTTAATCTTCCATAAATATGACTATATGACAGCACAAGCCTCAGTATAAATCATGTTTTTACACTTTTGATCTAGAAGTTAAGAATATTCTTTCTTACGGATGTTTCGAATACAAACGCTTTTCAGCAAAGAGCACCGAATTCAATAAAATCTGTCAACATAACGTTGGACTTTGGCTGAACAGAGCACAAAAGCAACAGCTCTCCAGGTCAAATCAATAACACTGTTACTGTACTGTTAGTCAACAGCTTCATAATGTTACAAAGAAAATTACACAATTCAATGACATACAGCATTATTAGTTTTTGCTGACTTATAATGACAGTTCTATTTTTTATGTGATATTACTAAACACATGAAGGCAAAATATTGTCATTTTAATTTTAGTAATATGTTAAAGATACTTAAATCTAAACTCACTGGTCGGTTACAAAGCTCTGGAGAAGAAAGCTCCTCTTTGTCTGCAGGTAGAAAGAAAGGCAGGCCATCTTTTTGTTCCACTGAAGAGATCAATTTCTCTTCTTCAGCATTTTCAAAGAGGTCTGCATTTATCTGGTTGGCAGCTTCTATCTTCTCCTCTTTAGCCTTTTTAATCTGAGCAAACTGCTTCACTGTGTCTTTCACAAAGTTGTTGAGGAGCTGGTCTGCAAATGTGTCCATTGAAATTCTTTCTTTCTGCTTAGCTTTATCATCCTTGATATCTGCGGAAATGTCAGTGAGAATTAACTGATGGTTGGAGTCCGCATCTTTACTTTCAACAAGGGTGGTAATCTCCTTCTGACTCTGTTTTCCAAAGCTGATTCGGTCAAAGTCTGAAATGAGGAGAGTGGTCGGTACATCTTCAAAATCCAAGATTATGTCCCTGCTCTTTCCATTAGAAATTGGATGCTTTGATTCTTTGTGATGCTGTGAATTGAGGTGGGATATGTCTTTCAGTGTGTGGAGCTGATTTGGGTGAACAGACTCATCCATGACTTTTTTATCTCCAGATCCAAAGTCCTTCTGAGAAGTTTGTCCATTTTTAGTCTCCAGATTTCTTTGCTTATGGGATTTGCTTTCATCTGTTTTACGCTTATCCCCACCTTTGTCTGACAGATCATCAAAGAACGAGTCTTCATCCTCTGTGGTGTCTGTGTACGTCTCAAATTTCTCTGGCAGATGTGTGATCTTGTCTGGGGGAGCAAAAATACCGTGACACTCATGGCATTCAAAGTACACCACCCCATCATATGTGCCATTGTTGCTGCCTTCAGACTTATCCAACTCCACACCAGCCCAGAAGCCGTTAGCAAAGCTGGTAGAACCTTTAAATCTCAGAGTGCCAGGTTGAACACCACCGACGAGCACTCGCTCTCCAATGTTAAAACTTGGCATTTCATCTATAACAGGAGAAGAGGGGGTCTGCAAAGGAGAGATGGGGGGTGAGTGGCTGGAATTAAAGCTCTTGCTGTCTTGCTTTAAGTCTTCTGCCTGCTTGTGAAGATCCAGCAGGTTCCCAGACTGATGGCTGGAACCACTCATCCCTGTATGGCGACTCTGTTCTTCAGCTATTTCCTCCTCTATCTCCTCGTCTTGGCTGTCAAACAGTGTGGCTCTACTAGGGGAGTCCTTAATTGAACCCTTGATTTCAATCGGAGAAACGGATATCGAAGAGGCAGGCTTGGATCTACAATGCTCCTCCCTGGGCGATGAATCCACTGGTGACTCAAAGTCATCATTATAGCCATCTGCCAAAGGAGACAATGCCTCAACATTCTTTATTAGTGCTGCCTCCTTTGAAGAGAAGGCATCTGAACGATTGGAATGGGAATGGTCATTGAATGATGGGCTGACACTAGCATGTTGTGAAATTTTGGACTTGGTAGAGGCAGTGATAGATTTTTCATCTTCCTCTAATTCAGATGATTCCCTCGTCTTTAATTGTTTGTCTTGTTCTAGGCTGACAGATGGATGTTCTTTACTTAGGATTGGTGTGTCATGTTTAGATGCAGACAGCTTCTCCTGGGAATCAAGCTGGTCTTCCTTTTCTAGTTTGAGAAGACGTTCAGAATGTTGATCTTCCAAACTGTGGCTGATTTCCACCTCCAGTTCTGCCTGGATGCTGGTTCTCTGATCAGACACATGGTTCTCATCCCCAGATTCTGTTATCTGTACCTGAACTTCCTTGGAGGAAGATCTTAAAAGACCATTTGTGGGCTGATGGCTCCTCACTGTTGAGGTCAGACCCTCTGGACTACCATATACTGGGGTTGGAGTGACTGTTGGCGGGTCTTCATCAGACAATTCTTCAGGCACTGAGGTGGATCTAGTATAATCTGGTTGAGGACGGGCATCTATCACAGTAAAAGACAACACAAGATTATTTGTCAAATCTATCAATTATTAAAAAAACATAAGTAAATACTTTGCACACTATTATTATTTATTTAAGTATATATAAATAATAAAATGATAAAAGTAAATCACTCACTGTGTTCTAATGAAGCATCAATTTGTGCTCTTTTAGAGTCAGACATTTTTCTGGTTTCAGACCTGCGAAAGACAGAATTGCTTTTAATTGAATCCAGTCTGTTATAACCCATATTATGATTTCAGATGAGTTAGCACCAGAGCACCATGTTTGCAACTGTTTTGGTACCTGTGTGCAGGCAGTTTAATACTGGACTGCTCCACAACTGAGGTGGAATCTCTGATCTGGGACTTTGTATCAGTTGTTGAGTCTGGCTCCTTGTTCAGTTCAGCCTTTGTTTTCTCAATTAAGTTGTTATAGTTCTAAAAAGAGATGGGAAGAATAACAGTTAAGATATGTATGTATCTGCTTATACATGTATAAATGCACACACACACACACACACACACACACACACGGAGCACCTGGAGGCCCGCACACTTACCTCCAATTGTTTCAGAAGGCTGGCCTCCTGTGCCTTCAGGCGCTCCTTGTGCCTCTTCTTCTGCTCTTTCTTGAGCTGGTAGGCCATTGACTTTCTTTTTCTAAGTTCTTCCTTCAGGGCTGTGATTCGACACTCTATATCACTCTGGTCTGAAATGGGTTCTGAAAGCAAATTTAGATAATAAATCACAGTTAGAATGTGAAACCAGTGCCAGACCTCTGTGATTAGCAAAGGGTAATCCAACTTTGTGGTCATTCAAACTCAAACCCATTTCTTTGGGGATTAGTGTATATTTTCTTTACTAAGAATGTGTAAAGTTCACTTTTATGCAAGTTGCTCTGGCTTGTACACAATGAACAAACAGTATGAGTATTACAAAGATTAGAATGACAAAATCAAAATAAACCATTTTGGTTGTGTGCAAAGGTTTGAACAGTGGCCTGAAATTTAACAAACCAGTCAGCTTCAGCACAGGGGCAGTAAAATTTACTTTGCTTGAGCAGTAACTAAGTGCAATGCAAAGTGTTCTCTGCTATCACACAGCAAAGCAGGTTGGGTATCAGGGAAGTGCTTGCATAATGTATTACTGGCAGCATCACATTATGCCTGACTACACAGTGCCAATTATACAGCTGCATTATGTCCACTCTCTGTGCTTTTCCCCTTCCACCTTCTCTGATGAACTATTAGGGCCTATTAAAATATTACATATTTAGTGTGTGTGCAAAAAAGGGAGAGAGAGAGAGAGAGAGNTTTGGGAAACTCACCACTCTGCATGGCCACGGGGGTGTCAGCGAGCTGGATTTGGGTCTGGTTGGGGGTCCGGGAGGAGGAGCGGAGCTGCATCTTGGCTTTGCTGCTGCCATCCGAAGGAGAGAGAGCAGGGCTGTGGTTGACTCTGAATGGAGAAGACTGGCGAGACCAAACAAGAGGAGGAGGAAGAAGGTATATTACTTTGGGCTGTGATGACCACACTTCATAATGGACTGACTATAGAGTAGTGCTTGGATTAATATAGCTACCCTTTGCTTGTCCCTCACAGAATTTCACTACAATAATGGTGTGGTCAAAATTTGGCCACAACCTTTTTAGGAAATCAAACATTACTCCCTCTGTGAAGTCAGTTTTGGAGTAGCTATAAATGAGCTCAAAATTAACAGCAACTATTATCAAAGAGAGTAATCTAAACACTGTTATACAAAAGGAAAACCACATTTACCACTACACTGGATGAAGCTGATGTGAAGTCCTGGGTGTAATTTGCAGGGCTGTTATGGATGGAAGCCAAAGGTGTTTCAGGGACTAACACAGACTGTGCTGAGGGTGGGCTTCTTGATTGCTGTCCCTTTGTGTGTACACTGGACTCAGGTGCTACTGAAGGAGTGTCAACCTCCTCACTCAAATACTCTGGAAAAAAAAGCATTTTTTACATGTTTACATTGATTCTGATTCCAACCCCATGAGATGGGTTCCACAGTACTTTCTGTACTTATTTGTACTTTCAACTTCTTAAACAGCCAGCCATTTATTTGACACTGAAAATGTTCTGTAACGTCACCTTTCTCACTGTCAGCTGTTGGCTCCGAGTTGTGGTGGTGACTGCTGATGGTGCTAATATCAGAGATGTCCTTTTTCTGACTCTCTGACACAGCTTGATCCTTGTCCCAGACAGCCAGGGCCTCCTTTTCAATTCTGCGGACCTCCGCCTCCTCTTGGTCCAGCCGCTGCTTCCACTGCAGCAGTTCCTCGGCACGGTGACGTCTCTGCATCAGCTGCTGTTCTCGTTTTGTCAGAAACCTGAGGAGGAGGATGGTAAGAATGCAGGGAAAGAGGAAGGTGTGGAAGAAGTGATCAAAGGGGATGATGAAGTGAAAGGTGAAGAGATTAAGATAAGGCTCACAACAGGAAGAAGATGGGTGGTGGTAGTGAGGGATAAGGAATGTAGGTAATGATGAGGGAGAAAAGAGAGAAGACAATGTTTAGCATAAAGAATGATTAAACATGATCTTGCAAAAGCAAGCAGACCCAGATCACCTGGACATTCAATTTTCACAGCAAACTCACCTCAAACTTCAGCTCAAAACACACATATACGCACCACAGCCATGCTTTAATTATTTCCTTCATGACATTAATTATCCAAATATAGTGTACAAGCACCCATCAAATTAAGAAAGGTGATGAAATGTCACTCATGACAGAAGAGAAGTGGGAAAATAAAAGTGAAAACATCAGTTCCATGCATCAGACTGAGACCCAGGGGTTGAATGGGTGCAGTCACACACACAAACATATGTATCAGTTTCAAGACACAGAAAAAAGAGGTCTTTAAGAACAATCATTTAATTATGATTGTCTCTTTAGTATGACCTCTTCCATTTACTGTAATCCCTCATTGACAGGATAAGGAGACTAAAATGTAAGTCTGCAGTTGTCTTGTGAGCCTAACAGAATTTGTTTGAATTTAAAGTCCAATACATACTTTTGGTTAATGTTACATACAGTACCAGTCAAAGGTTTACGAATGAGAGGGTGTGTCCAAACTTTTGATTAGTACTGTGCATATCCCTACAGACATCTATCAAATAAAGTGCAGTCAGGTAGAGCTGTTCTGAATGTGGTCTCCCACAGCTATGGGTGCCATTACAGTGCAGTATTATTTAGCCTTGATCTAATTTAGAGGCCTTTCTCTTGACCTAATGCATACTGATGACAGATCAGATACTGAAGAACCAGGCAGAAGGGTTCTTTTAGTGCCTTCCCAAACTCTATTACAGCCAATGGCCATCTGTACTTATTATCCCATCCAATGCAACAGTTACCTAATAAAGAGGGCTAGTTAAGATTTACTGAGCTCATTAAAGAGAAAGACCACTCTATCTATGCTCTGTTCTCTGCAAAAGAAACCAAGTATTTTACTTCCATGTCATGGTGTGGTTTCATCTCAAAACATTTTGTATCAATGACAGGGCTGGAGCTGAACAGCCACAGCATGATGATGACACTGAAGGGAGATGCGCTGCAACTTAATCATTCATTCCAAGAGGCAAGGAGGAAAAAGAGGGAACAGTCACAAATTAAACACCACAGAAATAAGCGAAATCTCAGGATTGAGACAGAGATTCCCATCCAACAAGGAAGGCTCTTATTAAAATAAACATAACCTTTGACCTTCACAAAATAGTATTATTAGTATTAATAGTCTTATTAGTCTCCAGTTTTATCCATGTGACCACTTTCTGTTCTTGTCTGAAAAGCCCAGTAAATGTTAATGTTTACACTAGTGTTAAAGGCATAAAAATAGAAATTTCATTTCAAAAGTGATTTTGTCAAAAGGTTAGCTTATTTCACTAAGGCAGCTTTCCTTGAGCACTCTCAAACTCATCCCCCTCCTCCTGCAAAATGGAAAAACCTTAAAACCTGACAGAGAACCCAAACAAACAAACAAACAAACACATCCTATCATCATTCACCGTCCCATCCCTACAAGTCCCAGTGCCAGTGGATGAGCACAAGCATGTTCCATAGGGTGTAGGGTGAGGCGGGGCAGGGCAGGGTTAGATTTAGGTGCGGTGGGCAAGAGGTAGAGAGCACTATACAGTACCTGACCAACTGGTTGTAGATAAAGAGCTGGAATTTAGGGTGAAGGTTGGGAAGACAGACACTGAGGGAGGCCCAGTGGTGGGCCGTGAACACAGAGAAGAAGTAGTGGACAGGAGAACAAAGTCTACAACACACAGACATGTAACACACAAAGTCAAATGGGGCACAGACATCACACACAAAGTGAGGGGAAAGACACATTAAAAACAGAGGGAGAAAACAAGTAGAGAGAAAGGGAGAGAGAAGAGTGATATGAGCAAATGTGTTTTTATTGCACCCATGGAGTTAGTCTGTCAGGTTTATGTTAGAAAATGGTTACTTTTAAATGACTACAGTATTTTCTGGGACATACATTAACAGTCCCTTAATTAACATTTAAACTAGGCATGGAATGGAGTTAGCCCAGGGGTTGGAGGGGGATATGATCACTGCCAAGCCTGCTTGTGGAGGGTTACATTTGTTATTAGGAGATGCATAAACATGTTCAATGTGAGATGACAACTGTAATAAAAAAAAGAATAGATCTTTGTTTGTTACATGTAGAACTGAATTTATAATATATAATAACTTTGACTATTATCAACAGCAGGACAGTGGTAAGAGAATGACAGAGGGAAGGGAAGAGACGGCTGATAGTTAAAAGCATATAGCAAGCAAGGAAACCAATAAATGCATGATCAGACAGAATATGTGAGCAGTTTATGTTTTAGTTACATGACCTAAACCTAACATATTAAAATTAACTGGCAGACAAGCAAGTCAAAATTGTGTTGCTAATTATGTAAAATCAAACAGATCTAGACTTAAAAAATTGCTTAATTACTACCATGAAATACCGGCCTGTGATTTATAGCCGTGATAAAAATCCTAAACCTCAGAACAATTAACCCACTTGTTACAGCTACCCAGTCATGAGAGGATCTACAATCATCTGACCAAAGCTGCGAGCCAAATCTAAAACCTTGGGAGTTCTCAGGACTTACATTAGCTCCAGGCCCCTGTCAACAAGAGGAAGTTGGAGTAATAAAAATGATAAAATGCAGAACCTGTTTGTCTTATCTGGAAATAATCATGCTGCTGTCATTGAAAGTTGCAGTATTATAATTACACAATTACTTAAAGACACCATCAACATTGATGTTCTTCATTTCCGATATTAGTTTAAGACTTCAACAGATAACTCTTCACACAGACCCTCCTCCATACTGTTATAGGGAGTACAAATCTAGTTGGTCTAGTTTATTAGATTTGTTGTTACTTAAAGTTCCTATGTATAGAGGAATAAAGTATCTGTCTTTTGTGACTTGTGTCTGCAGAACAAATCAGAAGAAAATAAGTGTTAACTGCAGAGTGTTATGCTATAAAATAGTAGTAGTGAATATGCAGAAGTACATACTATGTGGTAAATGTCTTCGAATGCAATCAGTGGCCAAAATTAAAATAAAAAATGAAAGGGAAAAGTATAACAGTCAAACAAAAAAAAAGAAAAAAAAAAGAAAAAGTCAAATCCAAATGGAAAGGCTGTGGGACATACCTACAGCAAGCACTTGAAAACAGATAAGGAAAAACTGACAGTAAGCCAAAACAACCTTGTAAATACTGTATATGAAGAGTAATTTAATGTTTTTACTTTTCATCCATGTGAGAGCGCATCTTCTTGAGCTTCTGCATGATGCTGCTTGTCTCACTT
Source organism: Rastrelliger brachysoma (assembly GCA_024605115.1). NCBI lineage: Eukaryota > Metazoa > Chordata > Actinopteri > Scombriformes > Scombridae > Rastrelliger > Rastrelliger brachysoma. The sequence goes on from JANJYP010061455.1 coordinate 15,992, forward strand.
CCTGAGATGGAGAGCGAGGGAGAGGGGCTGCGGATATCATCAGAGTGCATCACATTGGAGCAGGCTGCAGCTGACACAGGGGTTTCTGATGCTGGAGTCTCCTGTAGGATGGATGATTGCATACATGCAAGTAAGCCAATGATTAGTAAATTTAATAAATATAAAAGTTCACAGATGTAAACGACAACATGCTCTAAATCTGTAGTGAGGGTTGTAATACTTACAGATGGAACATCTCCTCCAGCACACTTAAGACGCTCCTTCAGTCTCAGTGTAGAATTTCTCATCCGCTCAATCTCCTCCTGCTGCTTTAGTAACAGCTGCCTTTCTTTTCTCGCTGCTTTGTTAGCCTCCTGAAGCCGCTTGATTTCAGCCTGAAAGACAAATAAAAAATATAAGTGCACAATAATGAGGTTCCAAATACGAATGTGGTGGTGTAACATTATTACTTCTTATTATTATCAACATGTAAGAATTGGTTTACCATCAAGTTACACAGATTAGTTGAGATCACTGTATACTCTCAAGCTCAACTGTCACTTAATGGAATCTTGTTTCTACCCCAAATACCTGCTCCTGCTGTAGTTTCATCAGAAGGCCTCTCTGCTTCTTCCTGAGAGGTGGCATTTTGTCATCCTCCCCCTTGTCTCTCAGCCTGTTTTTCTGGTGCTCAAGCCAAGCCAGCTCTGTCCTGGTTTTTTCCTTGAGAGCTTTCTGGCGAAGACGCAGCAAAGAGCTCTGATGCTGCAGTCTCACCTCCTCATCCTTCATGTACTGACGCACCATGTCCATGGTGAACTGGGAAAAGCTGTCTTGTCCACCAGAGAAGGCAATGCTTGTATCCTACGATTTGGAAAACATGGGTGAAAGGCAGAGGTTAAATATAGGTGATAGAAAAGATCAATGGCAAGTAATGAGTTAAAGGGAAAGGAAATTGAAGGGGGAGCCAAGTAAAATAGATAACAAGCAAGGTAATTGTATATGACAGAACAAAACAGGGACGCAACCACATGCACAATGATCAATAGCCTGTTGAAATATAGTCATACTTTTGAGGGGATAAATGGTATCACTATAATGCATTTATATTACTCTACTGTCCTCTCACCTTTAAACTACTGTGTGCCCCAGGAACCAAAGCCGTATTGTTATTGGCACCATCGTCCTCTGATTCTTCTTGGTGGCGGGGCTTCTTCTCCAAAGTACCACGGCGGTGTGCCTCAGATGGTAGCAGAGAACGGAAGGAGCGCTCCTCTATCTCATCTTCTGTCATGGACTCATCAAACTTGAGAGAATACTCTGTGGCAATTGATGTACTGTCACCTAGAGAGCCAGAAATAAATTAAGCTCAGTGCACAATATAAACTACAACCACCAACTTGGCAAAGTGCATTAAACGGTACAATAACAAACATTTGAGTATTTATTCATGTAAACTTTTTAAGCTAAGAGGCCTGCTTGCCACCATGTACCTTTCTCATCCACAACAGAGGGGATGCTCTCACTGCAGAGCGAGTCATTAGCTGCTGTAGGAACTTCTTCCTCAATGGAACTGCTACCTGCTTCCCTCCTTGTTCTCTCCTCACCTGCCCCCTTCCTCCATTTCAACTCTGCTGCTTCTCTTTTCATCCGTTCCGTATGGTCTGAAGACACAAGCGATGGGCTATGGTGACTGCTGGAGTCTGCTCCACTGAAGAAAGGGGAGAAGATTTAGTCTGTCATTTATTTCTCTTCCACAAATTCTTGAGAGAAAAGTGAAACACGTGCTCGGTGAGAGGCCTGATACCTGAGGTTCGGTCTTCTGAAGGATAGAGAGTCCGAGTGACTGAGGCTATTAAGTGAAGACAGTGGTTCCTCTGGCCTGATCTTTCTGCTTGACTCCTGACTCTGGAAGCTGAGAGTAAAGCACAATGGATTTATTATACATTCAGAAGAGATACTAATCCAAAGCATACAGGTTGTGTGTCTGATGGATCATGACACTATCTAGACGAGCTTACCTGTCAGAATCAGATTTGTCCTGTTGTTGCTCTGTATAGAAGTTCTGCTTTTCTTCCCGTTGGTCCTGGTTCAGTGTGGAGGAATCAGTGGCAACAGCAGGGACAGTCAAAGCTCCTGCAATCTGGGATTGTACCAGTTCTGCCATCTGACATACAAGAACACAATATACAGATCAAATATTTGATTTAAGGACTCTTATTATGTATTCCACCTTTGCCTTTATTGTTATTTCTTCACTGTAAGTTAACCATCAATCAGTTTTGTTACAAAATGAATGACTGTTTCCAGGCAAAGGAGGAAGTTAGTGATTGCTAACCTCCTTGATGTGTCGGGCAGCATCGGCAGTGTAACGCGCTGCATCAGCCTGTTGACTCATCATCTTTGTAGTTGCATCCTGGAGGCCCTCCAAAGACTCTTTTTGAGTCGTTGCCAAGCCTTCCTGCAGCTCAATATGAGCCTGTATTAATGCATACATACACATTATGCACACAGAACAGTGCTCACACCTTTGAATTCCAAACAGTGTTCAAAAATATGCTTTGATATTGTTGCTTAGAGTAAAGTAACTGATAAGCTGCGTTTGTATGATTGTGTGTGTGCGTGTGTATGTTTGTACCCTGGCCATTCTCTGTCTGTTTTCTTCGAGCTGTAGCTTTGTCTCCAGAGCTTCTCTCTCAGCCTTGATTTTCAGCTCGTAAAGGTCACGCTCATGGCGCTGCTGCTTGACCTGCAAAGTTCAGAAAACAGGTCAATACAGTGCATCAATACAGAACTATTATAATGAGCTCTTAAACATAGTTATCATGTAAATGTTATGAAGCAACAACAGGAATTAATTCAAGTCCATGGTTTAAAAAACAAACAAAACTATAATTCAATCTTCTGCCCCACAGTAAAGTGATGCCAAGGTTAGGGCTGGGTGATATGGACCAAGTCATATCCTGATATTTTCAGGTTGACTGGCAATATAAGATATATACTGATATTTTAAACAAAATGGTCCGAATGTTACGTTTTAACTCATCACACATTTCATGCCATAAACACTTAATAACTATAATCAAATGAAGAGCCTTAAAGGTTTTGTAATCTAAACAAAATTATAGGCCATATGAAAACATACAACTCCCTAGTATTAACAATAAAATGAAAGGGTAGGTTATATGAATGTTTTATATGATATTTGAAAAATTACAAATAAAGTGTTAAAAAAAGGGGGAAAAGTATTTTAAATAAACATCTTATATTAAGGCTCTTTTAAATTATTCAACTTAGCTTCAATTTCGCTGCTCTCACTTTATAAAAAGGCCTTACCCAAGCTGAGCTTGAGTTTTTAGGCTCATGTGTGAATCATACGTGTCGTGTAATATCTATGCGTAAAAGTCACATTAATGTCTGTCTCTTTAAAGCTGCAGTATGTAGTAACAACAAAATTGCAGAAAATTCATACGTCTACATATCACTGGAGGTTCGGTGGACAGACAAATTTAAAAAATCTGATATTAGTTATCAACAGGGAGATCATGTAGAATAGCCTAAATGTGTGATTTCCTTAAAGAGATAGTTCAGAGATAAAAGTAATTTTACCCAAAATCAGGAACAAATAAATGCAATGAGAAAAAATAACCTCATTCACCTTTAGCATCTGGGCCAATGATGCACTCTCCTGCTGAGCCATGGACACACCCATCAACTTTTCTACGTCCCCCAGTTGTCGGACTGACTCCTCAATAGATTCCAGGTACTGGAGCTCTGCTGTCATACGTTGTTGCAAGACAGCTGGCGAATATTGTAGTTCACCTGGGAGAATAAAAATGAATAGAGGGACGCTGGTTGAGTGTGATGATTCATAACTGAGGCATAAAACAAACATATTACAAGGATATTAGTATGCATATGTGTGTAAGCATGCAATCTATGCAGTTTTGTCAAGTTTTTTCTGTTCTCATTTTTAACAGTCATGACTTCAGCCAAACAAGCATTAAATGTAATGGCAAAGAGTAAAACCTGTCAAATGAAAAATGTCTAACTTTTACATGATTAAGTTCTTTGTCTGCATTATCTGATATTAACTGCATCAGCAACAGATTTGTTTACCTGTGGTCCTGGTCTCTGCTCTACCACTGCGGGCTGAGATTGCTGTATTCAGGTTAGTTGCCCCCAGCAGAGAGCCACCTCTCAGAGGCTCACTGGGAGAAAGTCTTCCTGGAGGAGAACCAGAGTCAGAAGGAGAAGCAAGCCTGGGCTGTGCTGCTGGAGACTTCTTACCGTCCAGCCCCAAACTACAAGAACAATTAAAACAAAAAGTTAAGAAACACTGATTATTATTGTTAATATCATTGTAATATGTTAAATTTTAGACCAGAAAAGCTCTATTGTCTTAAGTGGATATATTTGTGACTTTCAAGCTGTTAGTTTGTTGAGGGTAGAGAGTGTGCAAATGTCCTTGGTGAATTTAATAATTAAAGACGTTTTAGAAACTAAATGCTAATTTAATTTGATATGTGAAAAATATTAATGGTAACTAATATAGTAAAGAATGGTAACTAATATACACTACTATATTTTTTTAAATACATAGTTTAAAAAATAGGTGTCCAAATGCTGCACAGGAATGTGGTATGTGTACAAGGTGCAGGTTGAGTAAATGATTAAGAGAATAGGGGTCCATGTCCCTGCCTACAAACGCTTGAACTAAATGTGGCCCTGCTGGGAGAGGCCCAGGCTATGAATGGATATATTGTGCTGCTCAGAGATGAACAGAGGCCAAGGACAAGGTCTCAAAAGATCTGGATCCAACCTACTTCACCTTTAAAGAAAATAGACACAGTCACCTTTTTTCCCCAAAGGATAAATATCAGATTCAATTACTTTATCATAATACAGGAATGTTACCGGGATGTCAATTACATAGGAAATGTGTAATGAGTAAATATGAATGCAAGCTCCATCTACATCTCAGTGACACTTTAGTAATACATGACAGTATAGCAACCACCTGGTTTGTATATGGTGCTAAGAAGAGCACATATCATGTCTGAATGTCTTGCCTTTACCTTTTAAAGATAAAAAGCCTCTACAGAATGGTAGGAATCTGCCACCTGGACTTCAGAGTACCATTAGAGGGCTCAAATATCACTTCTGGGCACTGAAAAAAACTCTCCTTTCTTTTGGCTGCAGGCCCAAACTGTGGTGAAGCTGGCTGACCCGACCAACCACCACGCAGGCCCCCAAAACAAAGTACTAGTGTTTTCAGTCGAACTGCAGCCTCCTCCTTTTGCTGGGTACTCTACGGCTGCTTAAACCCTCAACCCTTCAACCGACAGCTAGCCACAATACTGTTTAAACTGGCAGCCTCAACTTGGACTCTCTATACAGCATTTAGTGTTTAGCATGCCCAGAAAAATTAACTTTTAGTAATTACAGAATACCAAGAGGAGTTTTCTGAGTGGTTGGAACAGGAAGAGCTGAGATGAACCGGTGCTGCAAAGATGCCTTCACTGCAGAGTGCACATAGATTTTTAAATGACATTAAAGTTATAGCTTCAGGAGTTTCTTTCAATATGCCCTTGAACAGATTCTATCAGTAAACAAAAGTTTCAATTTATCACAAAATCTTGGCGATAAGTCAGAGTAAAAAAAAAAAGAAAAAGTAATGTGACCACAATGTGACATGGAGCTACAAGTTATTCCTCCACTTTGTTGTGTATGGTCTGGATACATGGACAGAGTTGCTATGGTTGGAGTATGAAGCAGTGGAAGTTAGTTTGGTTGGATATTTGAGACTGTTAAACCCACCATAAATATCCGAATACCTGTTGAATATCTAGCCTGAAACTAACTTCACCACGGTGCTGTTGTGTTAGTCGATAGTCTGATAGTTAATCAGATCAATAACATGTTATTTTTTGAATGCTTCACAGTGGTACACACCACAAAACAAGCATGGCGGTGCTTTGTTTTCGTTCATTTATCTTTTAATTACAGCTTTGATTCTTTTTAAAATGGTTTGGTTCAGTCATGGTAACAAGTAAACTTTACCATGATTTCAACTTTGTTGAAATGTTTCATACAGTTGTGGAGATGGTTCGCAGCTGTAAAGTAGTGCAATCATTGTTCTCTACCTCAAAATAGCAATGTGCCACCAATGCACCTGACCACATCTCATTTTACCAACAACATGCTCACGGGCACGCAGACTGGTGCAAGCGCATTTCCTATTTAGACAAGGTGGTCGCAGGGCGAGAAAATGATAACTGTATTGGTCTGAAACTAACAAACACACATGCATCATGTCCACCATCTTCTATGCATAAACCGCAAGATGGGGCCCTCAGTGTTGCACTTAAGTTTACTCCTATGCAGGAAAAAAGGAAATGCCCTTAACTGAAAAACAGTGAAACTGTAACCTTGCAAGTGAGACTTTTACACCACTTAACCAAAACAAGTAACAAAACCACCCCTTTAATTTAGACTCTTAATATAAGGATCATTACCTTTGGTGAGAATGCCCTGAAGCTTCTCCTAATGTGTCATTAGAGTGGACACTCTTGGCTTGGCTGTAAGCAGAGCTTTTTTCTGAGCCCCTCTTCCTGGAGTCAGAGGATGGTGCTTCTGAGGGGGGTGACCAGGAACTCCTCTGTTCTTCCACCAGCGTGGCATCACTTTGGTCTGATGCTGTGCCTGCAGAGAAGTGAAATGATGAGTGATTTATAACTCATAAATACAACACACAAAATTTAAGAGGCAGTTTCATTTAAACAATTACTTAGTACTGAGACATGATTAAAAAAAAAATAAATGAGAGGCTTTGTAATTAATTAATCTCAATTAATTGCATATTAATATTTGACTTGAGAAGCAATAATTTTCAAATTAACTGGATTTTAGTATATGACTGAATCAATGCATTAACACAAATGAGTTTAAACAACACAAACAACATTTTTATGTTTAACATAAAGTGCAATATAAACAAAGAATACGATTGCATTTTTCACAAAGCACAAACTTCAAGTTAGCTATATTCAAACTTTTTCAGAATTGCAGGAATTAAAGTTCTGCATTGCTATGGAAGATTTTAAAAATATCAATAAATAGTTAAAATAGCAAGCACACTTCTCCTGCTACTCTTCTGCTCTCAAACAGAGTCTGTTCAATGTGGGAGTAGTACTACTACTCTGCCTCCCTGTTATTTATAACATGTCCGGATACTAAACAGGGAACAGAGCTGCTCGTCAGTCACCAGTCACTGTGGTTACAAGTGTTGTGTCCTGTGCATCTGTATCATGGGTATACCAAGAGCTCATGCAATGAGAAAAGTTTTTTTTGGTCACGTTATTTTTCCGTAATTAATTAAAGTCACAGTCATACCACAAAATTAGAGTATTAATTCCCACCTCTTTTTCTAGAAGAATGCTTTGAGAGAGCTGAAGAACCAGATGGGGATCCAGACGAAAGATGCGGTGAGTGGACAGATGAATGGAAGGATGAATGGTGAGAGCTGATGCCTCCTGTATTTTTCTCATAAGGAGACCTCCTCATCAGCTCCTCAAAGTGACTATTCACGCTGAAAGACATGGGAGGAAAAGGAAGGATCACATCCTAGTTTAAAATCAAATTAATGATTTTTGACACAACACAAAAACACACACTAGTGATTGTACTGGTCATTATAAAAAGCCTAGAAGGAAAAAAATAAATAATAAATCAACAAACTGAATAATACAGAGAATGAAACAACTGCCTTGAGCTTTCCAACTCTGTGGCGTGAATGCCACCCAGTGGTCACTTTAAGAATCACTTTATTTATCTTACCTGGGTGAATTGGAGCCTCTCTTTAACTGACCACTGGCTCCGCTGCTGTGAGATAACACAAAGTCATCTTCATAGACTGCTGCATCTCTGGAGTAGCTTCCAGAGTGGGCAGAATGAGCAGAGGGAGAATTTCTTTCACTGCCTATGGAAGAAGGCACAGATTGAAGAGAAGTAGAATTAATATGACAAACAAAACAGCATTTCTATTAGATATTGTGCAATATATTATATTTATATAGTCTACCAGGTGCTTCCTTATACATTCCACACCATTCTCACAATTTCCTTTAAATTGCATATTCCTGTGTTGGCCATAGCTATGGCAATATTAAGAGAAATACACTTTAAAGAAGAGTAAACACCTCAGCAGTCAACAAAACATGAAATAAACACTAAATATTTAATTAAAAGATATCAACTTGAACACTGACTTTTCAACAGGCACAACAATTAAGACGTTCTTAATCACAATTTTTGTCTGACAATCTCCAAAGAAAATTGACAGTTTTATCTTGGTTGACAGATACTCATCTGTGAACTAACCTTTATGAAGGTTCTTGGTGAAAATGTTTATTACACTTAGAGGGCTTCCTTTGTTCAGCTCCTCCCAGGCTGCTTTGCTGCTGTCCTGCTGAGCGAAGGTTGGACTGAGGGCCGAGCACTTCGCTGCCTCCCTCTGGAAATCAGAGAGACGCTGGTAATCTCTTCTTTGACTTGCAGTGAAATCCACTGCCTCCAGGCGATCTGTTGCTCTAGGTACACAATGGCTGGAGGGGTGAGTGGAGCTTGCTTCATCCTCAGAGAAACTTCCTTCACTCAGGAGAGGACCTTCACTGATGGAGCCTGCACTTGAGTCATGGAGCTCTGTCTGTTTCTCCACCTTGTCTTCCACTGCTTCATACTCCATCCTTTGTGGCAATTTATCTGTTCTCGCTACCTTCTCCAAGCCATTGACAAGCTTTCTCCCTTCTTGTATATAATTATTACTCATGTGCCCTATTAAATCAGCAGAGGTTGTTAATGGATTGGTCAAACTGGGTTGCGTACCATTCATCTCTTTCTGTCCCCTGAAGGTGTACAGATTTCCTACTCCTGGAAGAGCAGTGCCGTTGCATGAACTATGACCTGCACTAGTCAAAATCCTTTGGATTCTCATTGCCATATCGTTATTTTCAGTTGGGGCATGAGGAGATGTTTCTGCCCAGCGTCTATCATCAAGATTAGCCTGAGAGGACCAAGGAGCCAAAACAGGATCCACATCCACTGAAGTTGCAGTACCATAGTTGATTCCTTCCCAAGCAAGCTTTCGTGCCTCATTCTCTATTCGGTTGGAGAGGGACGCTGCTGTGGCCTTCAGCGTCTCTATGCGGGACATTTTGGACTGTGACCTTTTGGAAGGTGCTGTGGCTGGCCGCTGGGTGTGCCTGATGTCACCAGCTGCCACCACAGTCTCCAGCATGAGAAGCTGAGAGAGGAGATGGTCATTAACAGGTGCTACTGCACTGCTGTTAGGACCAATACTGGGTCGAACAGCTGGGCTCAGGCGGTCAGGCTGAAACAAGGAGGAAACTCCAACATCCAAATCATTCCTACAACAGTGAGAGCAAAACAGAATGAGAAAGAGTAAAGAGAAATGTTAACATCTGGCTCTAAACTAATAATCTCTCCTGCAAAAACAACTTCATGTATAGCTTAACAGCTTTAGATAGGAAAAAATTATCCATCAGCCTCATATGCAACTTAAATGGTATAAAGATACCATTAGATAAGATAATAAAAATTACTATGTTTCACATATACAATAATTGTTAATGCATTTCACATGTAAAAATTATACACCTCCAACTTTATTTATACTCAGTTATTTCCAATGTTTTTTATTCTGGGGGGTTACGTGGGTAAGCAGTTTTGTGTATGCGTGAGAGTACGTGTCTACCTGGATAATGGTGCAGGCGGCTGATCATTCAAAGACCTATCACTGCTTGATGGGCTCTGTGGTGGTTCTAGTCTTTTATTCTCTTTATCCGACTCTCCGGAAGGCTGATACATTGGTCTCTGTGGCAGGACACATTACACAAGTCAGAAAATCATCAATATTCTTTCTTACATGAAATCCTTTATTATTTTCACTTAATAAAGCTTTTATATGTAAATAAAGTGACCAACTTCAATGTTTATACTGAGTACCATTTGAATGGAAGGAGCAGCAGGTTGTGTCGGTGTGGCCTCTTCACCCAGCTGGGTCTCTTCCAGCAACAATTTGTTGTAGGTCTCCTGCAGTCGCTTTTGTACAGGTGCTACAGGTGCTTCACTGGGAAGAGCAACGGTTTTAGCAGCTTCTCTCTGCTTCCTGTAAAGTTCTTGCAGCCTCTGGTTTCTTTTCTCTGCCTCTTCTCTCATTACTTTCTTCTCTTCAGCTTGACGCCTCTTTCTGTCCTCTTGCTGCCTGGCAATATACTGCCGAACGCTATCTGCATCATAGTGGCGCTTTTTCTGCCCCTTGTCACCCATGTTAACAGTCTCTGGTCTGTGTGTAGTGGGGCTGGCACTGCGGCAGCCTCTTGAGGAACTACCTGTTGGCACAGTAGTTCCCCAATCAGAGACTGAAGTCCTTGTTCGTGACCATGACCCCCCTCTCCCTCTTACACCACTGATCCCTCCTCGGGACCTTTGTCGGGCCCTCTCCTCTTTCTCTGCAGCTTTGCACTCGAGCTGAAGGTCATCAAGTATGCCCTGGATGTCCGCTGACAACAGGTCTGTGTTTACCCCCGCTGGCGCTTTGTCCTGAGCTGCAGATTGGAGGGTAGATGTGGTTGTAGATTGGCCTCTGGATTGTCCCTGAAATGCACTGCCAGACCTTTCTGTGCTATTAGGACGAGATCGTTGGTTTGATTGTAAGCGTGGGTGTGAACTGGAGCGGTGACGGGAGGCTGGTGAGATACAAAGAAATCAACATGTTAAAGTTGTCAATCATCAATCATAACAATAGGTGACATAGAGCATGTTGCCATATAGCTTCAATGCCAAACTAAGACTGCAAGCCAGATTGATTAAACACTGAACATTTCAACTTTACAGTCACTATTCATACATGTTTGTACATATTAAGTAGTAAGTTACAAAGCCTCTTTTCCTATTTATGCATTATCAGTATCTTTAGTAAACAGGTTTAATGCTGAATGAATAGCAATACATTACAAAGCAAGTGGCAGCAGCAGATTTAAAAACCTCTAAAGCTAAAGCACTCAACCCAGACGAACAGCATATAATAAATGAGGCTTGAGGGGGAAGGCTTTCCACAGCAACTCTAATCTGGGCCAAATAGAAAATTCTCATCTAGATTTTACAGTATTTAATCTAGACAGTGCTTTTGCTGAACATGACTACAGTGAGCCTCCTAGGATCTTATTGCCCTGTTCTGCTACTCCCCAGAGAACATGCTGCCTGCAGTGGGGCAACCTCATGAAATCAGGCCACGTCTAATTGTGCACCCAACCAGAACAGCCAGTCGATCTCTATTCCTTCCGGTCAGTGGTACCAAGTACAGACACAGCCAGCACAGACAGACATAGATGCAGATAGTGTGTCTATGTAGGAGAAGAGACTATGGCAGCCACAAACTCTTTATTTATTGATATTCTTTTGGGTAGGTTTATTGCCAGTCCTATAAGTTTGGATCCCAAACATGCAAACCCCCCATAACAAACTAGAAATGGCGCATTTTACAACACCATCAAATTAAAAAACCCTGTTAATAGCACAAATGGATATTAAATTTTACAAGTTAAGTATCATTTGCACTATGATACATCAGAGTAAACTGAAAACACAAGATGGCTGAAAAGTGAAGGGTAAAAACTAATTTTTACTTTGGTACTTAAAAGTCTTAAATGACACAAAGATGATATTTGTGACATCAAGTTGACAAATTATGAACTTTACCTTAAAACCTAGATTGCTGGTCACCTTCTCTCTACCTCTTGTCACCCTAGACTGCACTATGTCAATAAGTGCAAGAAGATAATTTGAGCAATGGTTACAGTAGAGTTGACTGGGTTTTAGGTAGGCTGAGTCAGCTGTTGGGATCATGAAATGAGCTTACATGGTAATATAAGACAGGGTTGTAGCAGCATGTATAGAAGGGTAAGAGTTTAGGTCTCCAAGCCCCACCTGTTCTGTTCAGTCTGTCATCTGGCGGGGACCTGTCCTCTCTGGGCAGCCTGGGAACTGGACCCAGTACCATCTTAACAAGCTTTTGGCCCTCACGCCACGAAGCAGGGCTAATGACTGCAGAGAAACAGTAAGTTAATACTTTAGATGTTGCTACAGAGGAGCACAGCAATTCAATATGGTTGATGTTTACTTCATGACATGACTGCATATGTTAGCACATATATCTAGACACACCACAACCACTTAAGCAAAAATACATAGCTTAGAGAAAGGGAGACATATAGGAAAATTTGCAGTCACGATGAATAGTTTAAATGTCACCAATTTAATGGTCACTTTACTTCACCCAAACCTACTATTACGAAAAAATTCTGACTTCTTTTTTTTAAGAGTTACCGATGTTGTTGTGTGGGGCAACCAATGTACCAACTTGCCATGGTGCTTGAGGTACTGCCTGTTCATGGAGTTTAAAACCATATTTTCCTCCAGATCATGACGACAATCAACTTGAGCAGAATGTCAGTTATGGTGCTCAGAGAATTAAGCATATCAAAAACTTAACAACAACCTCTCTTTACTTAGACTAATATGTAGAGCACTTTTCATTATGCCTGTTTCACCAAAGAGCAGTTCCTGGTAATGAAGCTGTACTACTAACCAAGCAGCTGTTTGTACTGGGTGGATGAGCCAACTGAACCGGGCCACAGATTGCAGAGGGCTATTTATAGTGATGTGCTACATGAAACAGACAAGCCAGAATTGAGAGGCAATACAAAAGTTGGAAGAAACACAAGAAGGCACCAGTGAATGAGAGAAAGAAAACAGGAAAGAGGAGCTTGTGCACTCTGTACCTGCCAGTGTGTGCTTGTTGTTGTGTTCATGTCATAAAAATGAATTGCTGAATCATTTATAAATTCTTAAGGTGATAATGCCTAGTATAATATATTATCATATGCACTTCCTTGTGTCCACGTCTACACAGACTTTAAGAAGGCAAGAAATAATGTTTACACGTGTACCATAAGAAGCATCTTTGTGAGTAGGCAGGAGGGAGTTCTATAACCAGGTTACTTCTATGAGGACATCTGTTTGCTAGTTGCTTGTCACAAATTGCATGTCGCACATACTGAACATTTTTTCAGGGATTAGAGTCTTAACACAGCCTCAGCACCCAGCGATGGCTCTGTTTCATGTACTGGAACACACACAGGTCTGGTATGGGAAGACTGAGGGGATGTAAAGACCACACTAAATTTTGCAGTCTGACCACTAATTTCTACAGCCTTTTGGGATATTTATGACATCAATAAATTTGGATTATTTCATGTACATTTAAACAAAGTGACAAAATCACACATAATGCCATATAAATGATTGATGCCAGTGAAAGCAACTGTGCAGGATAATAATAAATAATAATAATAATTACTGAAATTAATATGGGAATGAAGGTAGATTAGACAAAGAGTGGCAGGGTGGCACAGAAATGACATGGTTCAGGATTTGAGAACCTTGGTTTTATAGTATATGCAATGACCAATGACAAAATCCTGCAAGACTCTTCTATGTCCTTAGCTTTCCTAATTCCTGCTGTCAATAATTAAAACTAGATCAGAAGATAGGTTGGCTCTCACATAAAAGAAGATTGTTATACCTGCTTTTGCATTTAGGTCAGAGGCGGGAGCAGCTCTGTGGACCTTCCTGACTGGCTTGGGAGGCCTCCTCTCTTTGGGCCTGTCTGATTTATGTTCTCTTTGCTGCTGATGCCTGGATCTGGTGCTCTCTGTACACAAAACACGTATACAAAGATTAAGACACAGGACAATACAGCATTGACACATTTTTCTTAATTACATTTAGCTGTGGTACAAGAAGAATTTTTAGGTTATAAAACAGTGTGTCTGTTGAATGACTATTCAATGGAAAACAGCTGTACATCATTTGACTTCAGGTTGATCAGTACAACTCTGTTTCCCATACAGAGAATTTATTTGAGCAGCGCAAACTCATACATTTTCCCCAATCCAATCGTCAAAGTGAAAATGCCAGAAGGGAGCAATCGTTATCTTGTAAATATGGTATTGAAGATAGTTCCAACAAATGCTGAATACAATTTCCAGGTCCGCTCCCTTCATGTGAACCATGACATGCAAATTATCCACCTGTGGGAAGCAATGACAGTTTACAGCAGCCTCTACTGGTTTTCTGTATCAGTGAGTCTGATAATAAACTAAATGTACAAAACATGCTGTCACACTAGCAACATGTGTGGTGGTAATCAGGGATGTACCGATAGATCGGCTGGTGACTGGAAATGGCTGATTGTCATGTAACCGGCAGATCAGACAGAGATATGCCGATTTTATGCCGGTCAAATGCACTAGTGCCCCACATGATCAACAACGTTGATTTAATGGAGAGTAATTGGTAGCTTTGCTCCCTACATTTTCCAAGTAGCTTGCCCGATACTGTTATTAAATGTATATTTAAACTATCAAAATAATATGCTTCCCAGAAAAAAAAGACTTGAAGAATTTGTCTGTTCATCTGTTCCATAAAAGTTTTTTTAAAAGTTGATTGTATTTCTGTTAGAATTTTCTATTTAAGAAAATTTCTGTGTGCTGTAAAGTGGTTTGAAAAAATGCAACAAGCTAAAATCAGTATCGGCAGGCCAGAATAGACCCAAAAAATGGTAATCAGTGCATCCCTAGCGGTAATGTCATTGGGTTCATCTGTCCACCACATAGCACACTGTTTACTGCAGGGCTATTGAGACCATGCCCCATACATGCACTGTATATTCCTCCATCACATACACAGATGATTTCTAGAGTCCTAGAAATCTAGAGCCCAGAGCACATGACTATTGAAGTCACACATTTGAGCCTGTGGACTACATAACGTGAAGTTTTGATGACCCTATATGGTAATATATTTAGGGCTACAACAACAAATTGATAAAATCAGTAAAAAAATTAAAATTAAGTGCTGACAACAAATTTCATTATCGATTAATAATGTCACGTGATTAACATGTCACTCGCCATGTCACGGAGTGGTTTACTTCACCTGCAGAAGGAGCTGAGAGGAGCTGCTGCCATGGCAGAGGGGGAGAAAACAATCCAACCCTACTCTGATAAAGTGTGAGAGCACTTAAAAACATAAATGTAGAGTGAATGTGCCATGTTACGGAGGAGGCACAGAGTGCACGCGCCGAAAAGACAATCATTTTTTTCTATAGCTCATTTGCACGTCACATTAATGATATAATGTCACCATGAGGATCATTTACGTTTTTGCAGTGCACACCCTCATATGGTTTGTGAATTATCAACTTCAACCTGCTGTTTCCAATTTCGAATATTTGCAACTCTATCTCTCACCAACTACTAAATCGCTTTTCATTAAATGTTTGCCTTCAAAGCACTGCTGTGTCAAAGTCCAGCCTCATAGAGCCACTGGCACGGCTGTAAACTTGTGTTGTTTAAACAGCTATTCATAGAATCAATCAACTGAATCAACACAACCATTTTTGTCATGTTATTTTGGATGGCAGACATTTTAATAGTCTGTACATTTCATTCTTCCTGAATAAAAAGAACTTTGCAAGGGATAACAATCCTACTCCACAATCATATTACACCTCAGGTTTGTGTGATGCTTGTGATTCCTACAAATAATAAAACAGTGGGAATGAAAAAAAATGTTTTCTGTGCTTACCAGCAAACTGCCGTGACAAGTCTCTATATATTTCTCTACTGAGGTTATGAAACTCCTCCTCTTTCCAAATTTTCCCGTCAGGAGTCCGGATCTTTGTCTCAGTACTGTTGAACCCTTAAAGAAAAGACATTGAAGATGTAAGCTGCAACATCCTGTTTTCTACTTAAATGGCACAAAGCTTTATTTGACAAACCCCCAAGTACCAGTTCACATATAATTCTAACTTAATTTAGTCAGCACCACATAAAAATGTCTTATAGCCAAATACCTTTGTATATAGGTGCAGGTGGTGCAGCTGTTACTTTTCGTATTTTGGCTGTGGGCATGTTGCTTGTGCCACCATTGTTACTCCCTACAGAGGCCATTATGGGCTGTTCCAGATAACCCAACAGCTTCTCTCTCTCTGCAGCCTCTTCCAGATGTTGTCTCTGCCTTCGAATACGCTCTTTGAGCTTCTCCAGCTTATTATCGGGCTGATGTCGTCTCAGATTCTCCAACCGCTGGGAAGCTGAGCCAGGACTGGTGGAGGGAGTGCTCTCCCCTCGACGTATGGAGCCTGGGGCTGGAGCTACATATGAGTTTGACTCTTGGCTGTCCATGCTCTGAGAAAATTGTGCTTTGGGAGTGCTATCTTCCTTAGCCCCCTCCCTTGCAGGGGTGCCTACACCTGTCGGATGTGACAGGTTGGCAACAGTCCTCAGGGTGTCTAGGGCTGGCTGGTCATTGAGGTAGCGGACCTCGGTGCTCTCCAGAGCCGAGGAGTGTGTGCTGTCCAGGTCCCTGTCTGTCTGTTTGTCCCTTGTATCTTGCTGGTAGACCAGATGGCTAAGCAGAGGATCTGAGGGAGGTGGAGAGGGTGGGTACGAAGACCCTGGCATTGACTGCAGGCTGTAGGCCTCCAGCTGAGAGGAGGGATGTGGTGGTGGGGTGGCCTCTCTACAAGCAAATCAGATTACATGGGATCAGGAAAAGGATCAAGATTTACACTTACCACTCACTGAGCACACAGAGGAAAAGATTTATGGGTAGTGGAATTTTGAAATTTTGGTAATTCTGATATGATTGTAGAATAAGATTAATGAGGGCTCTCCATGGATGACAATATCAAAAAGTGATCTGAATGTGATACACTATTCTGCACATTTGCTGGCAATAGTAAAAAAAAAAAAAAAAAAAAAAAAAAAAAAAAAAATCCGACATTTTATTTCACAGATTTGTCTTGCTTAAGAGTTACTGGAGACACTGGAGCCAAGAGCTACTTAAGTATCTGTGGGCTATTCACTTCCAGACTATTCAGAAGGGACGTCAAAAACATATGGTCTCTGAATGAGGGCCTTGAAGAGTAAAGAGCGCTGAGTAATAACGGTCAGAGAAACAGTTCCTCTGATATATCAAACAACAAGCTGATGCAATAATGAATGAATATATGAATGAAAATATGCCAGCCCAGGAATAAACAGCTTATCCAGCTGTCACCTTACAGAACACATATACACAATATAATTATAAGATCTTCATATAATTTTAAACATAATACAGAAGAAAATGCCAATCATTTTTTCAACAGTATTTGTACCTGTATGAGGCCAGCGGTTCCCTGAACTCCACACTGTTGTTCTTGCGGACATTGCTGTCCTGAGTGGCATTTCTCAGCGGGCTGCGAGAGCTGCTCTTTTCTGGGCTTTGTTGACTACGCCCCCTGTGCTTTGAAGACCCTCCAATGTCATCAGTTTGTCCACCTGTGACGAGAGAAGTAATGTAAAAACTGCATTTACAATCAAGACCCTTTACTACACATCACTCTGTGACATCACAAAACTACAAATAAAATAACAATTTGATGAATCATTTATAATTTATTTAATAGTAATATCTTTTCGCTTTACATTTTTGAATAACTTACCCCTGCAGCGGACTGTTCTGTAGGATTTCTTTCTGGGAGGGTCCATGACAGAGTCCAGGAGAACCGATGACCCTGAAGTTGCCTCTATACAGTTCTCTATGTGCCGCAACTAAAAAGGGAGCAGACAAATGTCAGACTCCTTGGGTTATGTGAAGATGAAACTGAATAAAGTGTCACTAGATACTGCAGATTCTATTTCATTACTTTTCTAAAAGGCTGACAAAAAATATATTCCTATACAGCAGAAAACTGTACTTACAGCAGCTTTGGACTGAGCCAAACTTTTCCATGCACTTGTCAGCTCTGACAAAGAGAAAGAAAATGAATTGCAACAGGAAACAGATATCCTCTTTCCACATGACACAGTTACCTTATTAATTATGACACTATTCCAACTTTGAAACTATACACCAGTAAAATTAAATTGCATTTTTTCTTTACCCACCTGTGCCAACATTATGATCAGTGAGCTGCAAATCTAAGCTTTTAAGAGATGCCTCAGTCCTCTTGCTACTTCTCATCTCTCCCATTCACCTGCAGAGGAGGTTTGACAAAAAACATTATTCAGCAAAAGGTAAACATTATATAAATGAGATTAACACAAAAAGTAATTGAGAACAATACACTCATGCACTATTGCACCCTATATAATATATATTACTGAACATAATCTTTTTTATACAAAAGGCAGTAACATCTGAAAAGATACACCAAGAACTTTCAAAACAGGTCTCAGAGAAAACAGTCTCCATGGCAGGCTGCACTCAAAGTTTAGCATTTGTTAAAATATGCAATGTACGCTATTTAGTATGGCCTAGTCCACTCCAGTTTAACACGTGTATCTGTTATGACACCCTGCTGACAACATGTTGTTTAAAACTGGTTAAACAGCAGCACATTCCTCAAAGGATTTCCATGAAGGAAGGTGAGCAGACCTTAACTTTGTCACATATCAACAATGTGATATTTACTTAAAACACCTGTAATGCATGTGAACAGGTGTGTCATCCTAGCTAGGTACAAACTTCTCAAAGTCAAATATACAGTACAAACATGCTGCTCAAGGTTTATTTTGTGTGTTTGTTTTTCAGTAACCATTTGTGTGCATACACTGCAAACCAGTTTCCCTCTAGGATAAAAGTGAAGTTAATACACTCTTCTAATTAGAGAAACTCTTACTGAGACAATACTGGCTCAATTTGTTGACAACTTTGCTCCATTAGGGTTAAGTTAATTAATCATATCATGGTTGTATGAGCAGTCCTAGCCTTGTTACTGGGTCATTATGGTTGTTTTACACTGCAGCACATCATGTTTTACACTCCTTAAGTCATAAGGAGTTCTTCAGAAGTCATGCAGTTTAGCTATAACAATCATGTGACACAGCCCTGAGGTGATCACTTCACACTGAACGAGCAAACAGGAAGAAAGAAAAGTCTTTCTAAACAAACAAGAGTTTCTTGGCAACAGCCCTCTTGGCTAATAAATCATCATCCTACACTGATAACTATGATTATTAACCTTAATCAATGATATATATTAAATTATGCTTACTAAAGCAGACTGCAGTCTGTGTACTGCCTGGTAGTGAATCCAAAACGTCTGGCAGGAGAACCAAAAGCAGCTAGGATAATGTGGCGTTAAATTGTGCACTCATATGAGGAACTAACTTGCATAATGTCAACTTGACTCTCATGAAAAGCTGACATTAGCTACTTTTAGCACAGGCAGAGTGCAGACCCCATTTATATATAAAACACTAGCCTGCTTGAGGCAATCTTTACATTGATAATTGTTGTGTATAAAACAAACTTTCCACTCATTTTAACCATCCAAGCTAGCTTATTAATTCAGGTTGACATCCAAAGAATCAGGAGCACTGTATTTTGGTCCTGTGATGCTACCTACATGAATTGACACCATCCAAACATCTAGTGCTCATAAAGTTAGTTAAAGAAAGTGCATGTTACAAACTCAGAGGGAAGATAAACAACTTGATCTTGGACCAATGTTGAGTGAAAAACAAAACACTTTCATTCTACAGTGACTGTGATCACCATTAAAGCAAAGCATGTATACAATCCAAAAATGTCATATGACTTCCTCTTTGCTCACAGAAGGCAGCACCAGGCACAAGAGCACATGTTGCTGCCACTTATGGGTGGACCTTACATTACAACAACAATTATGTAGAAACTGTAGACATATAATTTTAGAATGCTCAAATTTTAGAAAAGAAAAAGAGGGCCTAACCCAAGATAATAAATGCTGGAATTGTAATAAGGACACGGGAATATTTCTACATGCTTTGTAAGTAGGCTTAGGAAGCATGACACCGAGGCACTGATGATTGTATCACTTCCGCAAAGCAATCTGCATCAGCACAATGTATTGGAGCTTGTGTCAAAGTTGTAAGGTCACGTGAATGATGACGTCCGCTGCTTCGAAAGTGTAAATGGGACATCTGATACAGGGGCACCAGTGCTTGTATCATTCCCATAACCCTTAACTGGTTAGATAAAGTTTTAAAGTGAAGACACTTTCACCGTTTCAGACACATCAGAATAGTGCATCTGTTGAACTGGTAACAGCAAACATAATGTCCTTCAGTACTGGGAAGTCTACAAAGTAATACAATATTAATAATAATACTAATAATCCAAAACAGGGGATCTAATTGATAGTAAAATGAGCCATTTAAGCCTTTAAATGGCAGAACAAATAATTTTCTTGAATAAAAACATCTATTTAAATGTGTGTGTTATTGTGTGCTTGTCAATAGCTCGTTTCTCTATTTTGTTTTACAACTAGCCTATTAATGTATGAATTGATGTTAATTTGAGCAAACAAAATAATATGTCTGAATTGCTGTCAATTGGCTAAAAATTTATATGGAATCTACATCAGAATATAGATGTCAAAACCATTAACAATAACCAAGTATGGGACAGTCTCAATGTATTTGTCGTGTCAAATAAAATAAAAGTAACATAACATTTTCTATTCAGATAAATACAATAATTTAAGCATGGTGACTTTCTGGTATTGGGATAATCATGAATCAAGAATGACTGAAACCCACAATGTAGACAACGTCTGCTAAGCATAACTATCCATATGTAGCATAATTTTCTGACATATATAAAAGGTGTACAACTTTGAGAGGGTCTGGGGTAATTAAAATATAAAGAAACACTGAAATGTTGGGATTGTTATTTTTCACTGCCTTGTCCTCTTTATAAATAGAAAGTATTTATTTCTTTGTTGTTATAAGTGGGCACTGTGTTTGTTTTGCTAGGCTTTTGTTTGCCCCGCCCCTTTCTCCTTTACTTTAAAATATCATATTGATACTATCTGTATTTTTGTACTGTTAAAACGTGAAAATGAATAAAATTTAAATGACCAAAAGCCAAAAATACAGCATTATATACTGACTGTTGCAATATATCTTCCGGCCACTAATGTCAGCAGTGAAAAATCCTGCGTTAGGCGAGGAAGAAGTTATGCGCCATCTTTGGTTTTACATGGGTTGTATTTACTGTTAATGTAAATCACCTTTACTCCATGAAAAAAGTCGAGTTTTAATACTTTTTCAGCGAACTGATATGACTTTTTTTGTCTCCGGGTCGGTCGCTGAGAAGATAATCACTTATTAGAATACTTAATAATTTCATTATTATTTCGCAATAGTATTTTGTAAAGGCTGAGAGACCATAACCGACAGATTCAGACTAACACAACAACCCATTATATAGTATATACAACCGCTAGCTGTACTTAAACACTTCATTAAATATAAATATAGTCAGCAACTAAAGGGGCTACAACTAAAAGCTCAGTATCCAGGAACTACTCATCCGTGCACAACTCATCATCTACTTTCGGGTTTGTGAACTAACAACCAGTTTATTACCGGTGGTTTAAAACCCAACTATAATTCCAACTAAGTCAACTTTTAACTGATCGATTTCTGTTTTGTAAAAAGCATTCATTTTATGCTCACACTGTTTGCCAGTCACTCAATCTTAATCTCTATCTTGTTTCTGAATGTCTTCGGCCCAGGGAATAGTCGGGGCCGCTAAGTCGAGAGTTAATGTTAGCTGACAGGAAAGTCATGAATTAACTTAGCAGAACCTCTTTTAAGAGACATAATACGTACCTTTACGGAGTCGACCCGATCTGTCTAGGTGTCCACATTCACAATGGAGGTCTCATGATAAGTAAAATCACCAACTTCTTCAAACTTGTTCAGTTTGGTTCAGCAGTCTGTTTGCTAATGTTAGCGTTAGCCGGCGAACATTAGCTATCACTTATGCCAACGGAGCTCTACCAACTTTTTCCGCGACATGTATCCGTTTCTTGTTATTCCCGCCGTCATCCACGTTAATCAAATAGCCAGTCTTAGTTGTGTAATTCCTGGAAAAGGAATGCGGCTACCCGCGTCTGTGGGTCTCCTTTCCCGGGTTACTATGTTGATGTTTCTCATCAGCGGTGAAACTGAGCAACCAGGACGAGTCGGGAACTGATGAACGGCTCAAGCATCGCGAGAGTTGGGCCACGTCAAATGCTGGAGCCTGCACACACCCAGCTATGCACACACACACACACACACACACACACACACACACACACACACACACACACACACACACACACACACACACACACACACACACACACACACACACACACACACACACAGCGCAAATTCTTAAAAACTTGATCTGTTACAACCTAAGTAGGCTATGAATGAAATGGAAATGCAGGTAACGAGAGATGATGAACATTAGTCTACCACATCATCAGACAGAGTAGCCACACTTCCAGTTGAAATTGATTTCAGTGTGTAAATAATTTCACAAACTGTATTTAGAGAAGAAATGTAAAATAGACAGCCGGCAAAAATATGAATTAGACCCTACTGTTGTCTGCATATTGTTGGACTTTCCTTCCTGTCATTTTAATATATGAGCACCTTATCCAGAGCGACACCAGACACGGAGCGCTTGTTTCCACATCACGTGTTCTTTTTATAATGTCACTGCAGGTTGCAAGTAATGAGCCTGTTTTGAAAATGTAAGGAGTAGAAAGTACAGATAATTGTAGGGAGGAATGGTAAAAAGTAGTCAAAAAGATAAATACTCAAGTAAAGTACAGATAGGTTACTTGAAAAATCTACTTAAGAATGGTGATATAACAACATAAAATAAGTGTGATGTGCAAATGTAAATCTACAATTAATTGTTTTAAGTCAGCATACAATACACAATACATAGCTCAATCTACTTAAGTAGTAGCATCAGACACATTTTAGCCCATACTAATACCTAGGTTACATTTCAGTTTATCATTTTTACAAATGTAGCCTACATCATATTTCTTCTCAAAGATTGATATTCATCCCATATAATAGGCTGCTATTGTCTCGATTTAGTTTCTTAAGTTAGGAACTTGTTTTGACGATAGCCTGCACATATGACTTCAATTAAATGAACAAAAAAGAAAGAGCAAAAAGGAATAAAATAAATAAATAAAAGTGAAAATAATTGAAGCTCACGAGAAAAATAAATCTAATAAAAGAAATGTTGAGCATATATTATATAAGTTTAACCCACTTTGAATATAGTTGATTTTTTAAAAAAGGCAAACAGATGCTCATTGACATCACTTAACCCTAGATAGCCCCAGATAACCCTTGGTAACCATACGTTTACGAAACTCTCGCGACAGTTACTCGTTGTTTCATCATTGTGGGAGTTATTTGTGACTGAATAAAATAAATATGTTTTATGATGTGACAGCGCCTTGAATTTAGGTCTATCACTGCTTTAGGCACAAAAACACTTGACTAGGGTTTGGGAAAGATCCTGTCTTGGATTCTAAACGATCTTTCTCGCGAGATCTTTTGCATTGGACCCAATCTGGGGTTACCGTTTAGATAAGACCTCAAGTCATGTGTGCTTACTGCCGCCTTGCGGCTGAGCTGTGTATCTGAGGAGTGGTGCATCACATTGCTTCGAACGCTCTACTCTTGTAAAGAAAATTACTATAGCCCACCGAACCCGGGTCCAGTTCATATAAGTCACTCATCATCACAGGATATTACTTCTTTTTTTCATGCGACTGGCTTTTATTGTTATGTAGGTTAGAATCCTCTTTTATCGGTCCCTATGGCAACAAATAGAGATCACATTGTAAAAAATAGTTTGATGTGTGCACGCTGTTAACAGTTGAGTCATAAATAGATAAACTGCAGTCATGATCATTCAGCCAGAGATTGAGGTTTCCAGGTTATGGCTGCTTGCTTGACCACGGAGAGGCAAAGGCAGCAAATAGGTTACAGGTTACGGATATCCATGAGCACTACGGCTTAAACAAATATAATTTTCTATGCTATCTTTCCCTGTCTCTTTTTCCTCGTCTTTTCAATACAAGGGGGTATAACTGGCACCTGATCCAATTCCTGACTTGGCATGCGTCCTCTCTCTCTCTCTCTCTCTCTCTCTCTCTCTCTCTCTNCTCTCTCTCTCTCTCTCTCTACCTCTGACTTTCTCAGCGTTCGTGGTCGTATCAGCTGTTACATTTTCCTGTGGAAAGGT
>JANJYP010061465.1:0-30385 GCA_024605115.1 Rastrelliger brachysoma
CCCCCCCCCCCCCCCCCCCCCCCCCCCCCCCCCCACAATAAGATTTTTTTAAACATAGTTTGAGTGGATTTATCTACCACAAGTTCTGTATTCATGGCTAGTGGTCACATTAAGAGTGATACCTTTTGCCAATTCCATTTCCCTGAGCAGCACAGCTGCAGTGCAGCCACTGTAAACTAATGCCTACGTCTGTCCATGACACCAGGTCAATGTCCTCCATTTCCAGTCCCATTTCTACAACTGACTGAGGGTCAAAATGGTAGTAGAACATTTCACAGTTGAAATTGGTAGAAATTTCCCAGAGTTACTGGTCTATTCAGTCACTAAACCAAGCTAAATCACCTCCCAGTGTCATAATCCCCCACACCGATAAAATTACACTGCATTGTGTGGGAAATAATTTGCTGAATCTATAGGAACTAGTATTTACTTCAGTACACCAAAACCCATATAATGAGGTGATGTGCTTTTCTATTTGAGAAGCAAACCATCATCACACTTATACTGACAATTTCAGAACACTTCTCCTACCAACTAAAAAAAAAACAAAACAAAAAAAAACAAAAAATACAGAACCAAGCCAGCATAAATCCCATCACTTTGGTAATTCTAGCCTACCAGCACCAAACAAAAGCTGAGAAGAAGCTCTACCTTCCTCTTCTTTCATGGTAACAAAGAGTGCAACACGATCCCTGGTCTTGCCCTAAGAATAACCTGTTGACTGGGGAAGTTTTCAACCCACAGAGTTTGTTATTTCTAAAGTAAAAAATCCTATTTGTTCTTTAATTTATCTTCCCCATTATTTCTCACTTGTGATGGCATTTGTTGTCAAATAAACACCAGGGTATTTGGGGCCTGTCCTCTTGCAGCCCTCAGATTTAAACTCAGAATTTAAACTCATACAACCAATACAGCACTGGCCAAATTTTTAGAGAATTAAATTGTAGATATAGAATGTAAGAATGGGTGCATCCCTTATGTACATCTTCAGCTTTTACATGGTCTGGTTGTCATGCATTCTGTTTGAAAATAAGTGTTTTGTGAGTGAACGAGTTGCTTAAAAAGAGTGAAAGAGAACTGAGTCTCAAGTTTCTTTTTGATAATTGGTGATGGTCACCTGCTGCCTGATCCAGGATAATCTGAGAGGTAAACAGACAGCCAGACAGACGGACTGACAAATCGACAGATACAGACAGAGACACATCACCTCTTCTGCTTCACGGTTAATGCATCTGACAGAGTAGGCAGCAGGCAGGCAGAAGGATGAGTAAGCATTCTGAGTGTAATTATTCCCAAACACTGAAATAATGGGAAGGGACTAATAACTGACTGAAATTCATTAAAAAGTGAGCATGTCCAAACAGGAAATTGACTAGCTGACAATATTTCAACGTTTTTTAATACCTAATGGAATGCTTACTCCTGCTCTCTTGAATATCTAGCTCCACACTTACCCTTCACGCTCCATGGGCTGATGTAAAACAGCATTTGATAGTATCTGTCATGTTACTAAACATGACATGCACGGGAATCAGTTAGCTCTGCAATGCTTCTGAATAACCAAATGGACAAACAAGGGCCAAAGTGTAACTGCGCTGTAACACAACAACTTGACTTGTTATCTCCGTCGTCATCATCCTCAACTGAGCCCTCCTCTGGGGGTCTCTACTCGGGCCTGTCAAGAGCTTTGACAGGGAAAGCAGTGTGGGGCCATTTTGTCTCTTTTCAGTTTGGTTTTGTTTCTCTTTGGAGGGCAGTGTTGGTATGGACCGTGGGCATTGCAGGGTGAGGGGGCGAGGGCACATTGACCCTAGTAGTAGTGGGTAGTAAGGGGGGCTTAGTTGGTGTTATGGACTTGGGCACAGCCAGGCAGTGCTGGTGCACCCCTGGAGTGACATAGTGCCTGGGGAGAAAGGGAAAGGGATAGAGGGCGTAGAGTACAAACATGTCTAAGTGCTGCCTTCACTACTGATAGGCCCATAGCAAAGAGCATGGCTGCATGGGTTATGACAGCATATCTGGGGGACCTCTTGTGCTGTCCACCCCTCAAACACACATTTTACCCCTCAAACCATGACTATGATATAAACGCCCTGGGGTTAAAACATCACGTTTAGTAGGAGCAGGTTTTTTGGTGCTATATAGATGCCTCGCTATAACAATCATACTTCAGAAAAATCTCTCCTTCAAAAAACAGCACTCAGCTGAACAACTGTAAGTGAAGACTATAATTTAACACCAAATTCAATTATCTATGGGAAAAGTAGTACATCATAATAAAAATTTTAGGAGATTATTTTGGAGATTTTGCATTTTAACAAAATTATCATACATTATGCAAACATACTATTAATGCTGTAAATATTACTATGTCAGGCTTAAAAAAATAATTTGACCTTTATATGTGAAAATATGCTTACTGACTTTCTTACCATTATTTAGGTGAGAAGATTGATACCATTATCATGTATACCCAAACAACTTAGTTTAGTTTAGCATAAAGACTGGAAAAATCACTTACTAGCACCTCTAAAGTTCATTAATCAAGATGTTGCTTCTTGTCTGACACAAACCCTAAGTATAAAATTGAGAAGTTATGCTTTTATGTGTATTTATGTGCAGAATGCTCCTAGGATGTCAAACAATTCCTCTGTGATCCATGTCCTAACTGTCTCTTTTACATCAGTCACCAAAAAACAAAAGCATTACCAGGGATATTTTAACATGTATTATTCATGCTTTTTTCTGAATTGCACTCAGTCTACAAGTGCACACACCCATGTACAAAAACAGACAGGCAGACACACAGTGCCACTTGCCTATGCATGTGTCACACAGGGGTACAACATAAGTGCACAAAGCAAGCTAGCACAACTAAGCTTTCCAAAACACAGTCATTCCTCTGACAGAAAACCCTACTTCTCTCTTGTCTTGTGCACTGTGATGAGTTCACACAGTTTACAGGCATAACATTTGGCAAAGTGAAAGGTCGTTTGGAGGTTACTGTGTCATCTCTGGTAAGTGGCTGACCCCTTGGGAGGGGTGGGGGTGATCATTCTCACAGATGAATAGTCTGTTGTTGTGCGAGTAGAAAACCTGAACTGAATGGAAAACATGAGAAGTATTTTAATGATATTAGTATTATATATGGTGACAACAGTCTCATCACAAGATTAAATCTCAGGTCCAGCAACGTACTAACTGACCTGCACCTTGTTTTTATTGCATTTTATGGAACCAAATGGAAGACATAGCATGCCTTTTGCCTCTGCTTGATGACATCAGGAGCAGCTAAAAAACACATTTCGTTTAAGAATTTTAGCTTGCCCTGCCCAAAAAGAGACCCAATAACTCATAAATTCAGTCAATAAAAATTATAGTTAGATTTGAGAGAATAGTAAGTATGCCCTGGAGAAGTAACATAGTTCAAATTACTTCTTCCTCATTAGGAGGATGCATTATGGATGGTTAGATAGGTAGTTAAATGGCAAAAAGTGGTGAAACCTGAACATAGCTGTTCAGTTCAGTTACTGCTTCGATCACTGTTTGCTTCCCATTTCCAACTGTGAGTCTGGCCTTTTATTATTTACAAACCATGAGGTGGTGCTTTCTGTACCGCCATGATGATGAAGGATGCCTCAATGTAAGGAAGTAGTAACCACATTTCAAGCAAACATTTTAATGTTAACCAATCTTTTTTCCCCTTACCTGAACCAAGTGGTTTTTGTGATAAGCAGATCAAGTGCGGACTGACATCATGTAAGATCTGAAGCAGAACAATCAGCATCCTGTTGCCAAACAACAGGATGATAGCACTTAACTCACTTAACAGTCATTAATGAAAAGTAATATCTGACTCTTACATATAGAACATTAAACTCAGTAAAGAAGATGAAGCAGAGATGAGAACACAGACCTGTATATACAAATATATAGCCCAGTTGTGTAAGATAATGTACTGATGTGCTTGTAACACTTGTGGTGTCTTTGTGGGTGCCCACATGCATGAGAGTGTATGTATGTTTGCATGCATCCATGTCTGTCTGCCCGGATGAAATGGGTGGGGGGTGAGTATAATCCATCACTAGTTGATAGTCCTCACAAAAAAGGAGCCCTTTTTGCTGAGAGGACAGCCCTTGTGTGGACAAAGACCACCATACTGGGGACTTCATAGGACCCAGCTGAAAAGGTGTTGCCCAGAGTAACCCCATTCACATTAACAGGCATGCTGGCCAAAGCCAGTCATTACTGCTGACTTGGACCAGCCAGGCCACACATAGACCAGCCTAGAGCCTCTAAGGCCATTCACTCCACATCAGCCCACAGGCACAACGCCTGAACTCTGCCACTCAGGAGCATCTAGAATTGTTACTATTCTATTTGACTGTCCATCTTGAGAGCTTCAATGTATGCAGCCTTTGAGTAAATTCATAAAAAGCCTGAATATATAGTTTCAAAAGGAAAAATTTAATGTGGCAATATAAAAATAATCAGCAATATACAATCAGTATAGTTGGTATACTTAGCTAAAATTAATGCAGTCTGATAGAACAGTCTGCAACATATGCTACCTTTAACAAGGTCATAATGTTCAGTTTCTGTTGGGATGGTTTTACAAAAGTGTTGTTTCAATTCAACAGTAATTTTCTAATATGTATTTTATAGTACTGTTGAATTGTAATTGATTATGTTTTCCATTCAATTATATAGTACTACAAATATAGTTATACACACACACACACACACACACACACACACACCGGTGTTCAATGCTGTTCAACAAACAGCATCAAAAACTACAGCCTTCAAAATGAAAAAAACAAAACAAAAAAAAAAACTTAAGAAAACGATTTAAAAAAACGCAGAACATTTTTAGGTTTGCAAGGCTGTTGGCTATTATTACACTGCAATAGTTAGGTGTAGCCAATAGACTTTACACAAGTGCATGTGCCCTTGAAAAAAATATTTACTCAAGCAACTGGTTTAGTATTTACCCAGTTGTGGCCTTAAACTTAAAAACCTGTTCCAACATAATTTGTGGGCAGTTGCTAACTTTGTTGTCTTCTCTTAAGACAGATGAAACTCAACTTCTGGTGCTGAATACATGAATAATATAACACAGCTTGAACAGTTTTTTCACATTAATTGCCACCATATGATGTATACATCATAAGTAAGTAAGTCATGTAAAATTAAAATGTCATGTAATGTATAGGAGGAACGTTGATGTCCTCTCAGTGGACTTGTACTGGAATAGTTGGAGGCTGAAATGCTTCGTTTCACCAATCTACTGAACCCAAATCAGACCTATTCATTGTCTCCTATTTGATACAAATTTTCAGCAATAGAGGGACAAGAGTTGACACAGCAAAACTTTCTGAATGAAAATTAAACCCCTAAATGAAAATTAGCACTAAACATAATATGAATTTAACCACTGACACACAGACACACTTCAGTCTCCTGCTCCCTCTCTCTCCCTCATCCTGTTTGCCCTCCACTCCCACCCCACCTCCACCTCCGCTCTCATCTCCAGTACACTCCCCTGTGGGCAGGTGGTTGTGTAAATTTAGCCACAGCTAGGTGAGGTGCTTCCTGGGTAGACTGTTGGCAAAGCCACCTTTAGGGTGTTCAAGATGTCAGAGGGAATGAGACATCACCTCAGCTGCCCTGTCAAAAAATTCACCACCTTCCATTTTCCCCATTACCCCTAGGTCCTTACAGCACCGTGGGTGATGGGGATTTTTGTTTTGTGTTTTCTAATTTAGCCTGAAACACACCAGCCATTACCTAACCTAGAGCGCTGGCTTAGTGTTAATTGTGACGCATTACTAAAGCCATTAAAACAGTGAGCCAGGGCCTGGGGAAAATGCATGCTAAAGTTAAAAATCAGAGAGACAGTGTTAAATGCATGCAATACTCTCTCTGCAAATGACCCCTATAAGAGGTGGCACAGTAGACATTATTTGGACTTTAGAACAGTAGCAAGAAACATAAATTCTGATATCAAAAAAATCACAAGGATTGCAGAGATGAATTTACAACATACTTAAGAGAGGATCTTTAATTACTCCATTACAGAATTGTTAAAAAAACAATGAAGAATATTGAGTTGTGATCACAAGGGTTATTAATATAATATTTATAATATTTAATATCAAATGTCAGATGAAGACCTTTATGAAATGTCAAAACAAAACAAAAAGAAGAATCTTTTTTTTTACTTCATAGAACTATGTCTGGCAAAACTAACAAAATGGTCAAATTAATTAATTAATTAAAATTCATTTGAAAATGTAACTGAAAAATTCTGTAACTACTGTAGCATTTGGAAACCCTATAAGGTACCACTATTTTAAAAGACAAGGGGAATGCTTTCAGCGATTAGATGTATTTGTCAAAAATCAAAAAAAACAAAAAACAAAAAAAAAAAACACAAAACCTTGACAGGACTAATGAGTAAGGGACTAATGAGACATATTTATTTGAAGGAATGTAATTACTGTCCAATGATTTTCTGTGAACTATAGTTTAAAATAAAAAGGTAAAGAGAAGTTCTACAGAAGGCTTGAGAACTGAAAAGAATAACAAAATTGGAAAGCATTCCAAATGTGACTATCAGCTTCTTCATTCTTCCCGATGCAGAGTTAGGCGTTTTGCTGGGAAATGGGCGGCCTGCCAGATTGGGGCCAAGTCAGAGTTGTCAGGGGATTACAGTTCTGCCTTGCTCACTGCAGGGGGTGCGGAGTGGGCCTCAATTACCCTGGAGCGGTGTGTTTGATTTGGCCCAGCACTTTTGGGGACAGACCAAAAGCTGAATAATGCACCATTAGCAACTCAAAATCCTGCCCTAAAATGAGTCCACTTATGCATCACATACAGTAATTGTGTGTCTATCAAAGGCTGGCAGGTCTACACCAATTACCCTGATAACAACAAAACAATCTATGCATAATATTATCCACCGAACACCTGTGGGCGGCCTCAAACATCCAAGCATTCTGGTTTAAAACTTCAATGGCTCATTCAAAATGTGCCACAGTGTGTCAAAGTAAAGTGTCACTTTAGACGGCTAAAACACTAAAACGTAAGGTTGCTCTGAAATAATGTTGAAAAAAGTTTGATGGTGGAACTGTTATGTTTGTATATACAAATATGGACAGAGGGAGAAAGTGCAAGGGATAAAGAGAGAGAGAAAGAAGGATAGATGGAGAGAGAGAGCAAGCGAGAGAGTGAGAGAGAGAGAGCAAGAGCGAGAGAGAGAGAGAAAGAGGGATCCCCCTACTCTGGCTACAGTTGGTGCTGTGCAATTGAATTTCACAGGATATGAGGCAGCAAATGGCATGTTAAGGCTGAAGCGTCAGACGGTTGCTGCCACGCGGGCCAGACAGATAAGGGAGGTGTAAGTGAAATCATTAGGTGACTCTGCAGGACATTAAGGGCAGTTTGAGGTTGGCAGGGGGCTATGAGAGCCAAAGGTCCTCCTTGAGCTCCATTGAACACCCACTCAGCCTGATATACATGCACTTGCAAACACACAGGGAAAATCACTTATACAAACACAAGCCGCAAGACAAACAAGGACTCAAGACAGACACAGGCAAACAACCAAGCCGTGTTTTTTTCCCTCTGCCCGCAAATACATGTGCATGAACACACACATGCAAACACATGGACACATGCACATGTATACACACGCCACTTCAAACTGCAGACGCCTCATTGAGGTATCAGCCCCAGCGATTGTGTTTGTCCACCTGGGTATGAAAGAGCCATTCTGGCTTGTGTGGAGGAGACAGCAGTGTGGTACAGCTCAAGCCGAAGCCCAGCTAGGCTACGTCTGTCTCAGGCTCTCAGGGAGGGGAGCAGCCAAGTGTGGATGCACCTCATTACCTCACTCATCCACACACCAATTACCCCTAAATAAATACACCCAGCCCACAGGCAGCAACAATGACATCCAGCCTGAAAGGGAAGAAAGGACGCTGTTCAGAAAGCATTTGCACGCACAGAAAAGTGCTGTTGGATAATGATGAAAAAAAAGTGCGGAGAAAGGAAGCAAAAAGGAGAACATGCAGGGGGCTTCAAGTCTTTTAAAGAGCTCAAAGACAAAACGGAGAAAGAGAAAGAATGAAACAAACACCGAGCAAGCAGAGTGAAGTGATTCAGAAAATGATAATTTCTTGCTAAATTTCACCCAACACATCCGCAAATGATTGTTGTGGTGGGGGAGGGGAAAAGTTTAATTGTTTTAATGCATGCAGCCATGAGATAGCGCTGCCTTGGACTAAAATGTGATTGCTGTTGAACCGACACATATTAGCATGTAAGATGGATGGCTTGGGGTAACGGTAACAGCAGTGTGTCCGAAGACCAAAGAACACTGGCTAAAAAGAGAGTGAACTAGAACTCATGGCCTGAAGAGCTTGATCCCTAGAAAGTTTCACAAAATATGGCAGGTGGCATGGAATGTGACAAGAAACGCTCAGAAGAAATACGGTTTCTGGCTGCCTACAAATACATAAGAAAAGTGTTTCAGCAGTTTAAAAGTTTCTGTAACAGGAGGGAGAAGGTGAACGAAGGATGGAGAAAAGGTGTGTGGCAGAGAAAGGAAGACAGATGCGTTTTCAGTGGAGGGGGTATAAGCGAGGAGCGCAAGCCAAGAGTTCCTTCACCAAACCCCCCCCCCCCTTTGCTCCCACTTCCCTCCATGCGGGATCTTCTGCATGAGTGACTCTGTCATACCTGGGGGACAAAATGGTCTCTCTTTTTTTCTCTGACCGCCTCTCCCTCTGCCCCAGTTCCCTTTTTACCATTCTGCTCATGTGTCTGTGCTGTGTCTATAGCCCTACAGAGGAAGAGAAAGTTGACTATGTATCATGGTGTGCCAAGCCTGGTTAGTGAAGAGACATTTTTATCCAATATTATCATCAGTGATAATATTTTACAAAGATTAAAGTGCAGAAAGTCATTAATTACACACTCAATTAAGAAGCAACTTTTTTATAGTACCTAAAGGCAAAAATGGAGAATAAGTCACTTCCTCCTCTAACACCTGAACAGTCAGGTGATGAATCGATCTTCATAAGCAATGGGGTGCTATATGATGGTGGTGATTGGGGGCGACTATCAACACATACCAAACTTGAAAATAACCCACATGACGAGAACTGACCAGAGGCAGATTTATGGTTATCAGAAACAACGTCTGGGAACGTGTTAGTTTTCCACACTGTTGATTCTGTGAAATAAACAGAAGGTGATGGATGGAATGGAACTGAAAAGAGCAGGTTTATTAAGATTCTTTACTGACGGACGACTAATTGAGGAAGGGCATGCCGAGAAGGTCTGGTGCCACAGGTGGGTGGAGTAGTGTCGACATGCTGTGGCAACATAGTCAGGATTCCAAGCGTACAGCTCAACCCTCAGCTGGATTCAGACTTCATGAGAAATCTAGGCTCTGTCACAAACACAACACTTCCTGCATGGTCTGTGAAAACCTTGTGGCCTTTTAATAACCACTGTGTCTTTTACACAGGTTCAGCTAGTATGCCCTGCAGCCCTTATAAAAATGTGAGGGTCCCTCTCTTTGCTTCTGCCCTGCTTAACACGGCCTGGAGGTTTCTCCTGGGAGCTCCAATGTTTTTAATTTCCTGCTCCTTGTAACACCTACACATGCTGTTGTCAAATTCTGCAGCACCCTTCATGCACACTGATATACTGTGAACACATCACATTGTCTTTAAGGTTTACGTTTTTATTTGATTATGGTCTGTAAGGTGCACACACACACACACACACACACACACACACACACACACACACACACACACACACACACTTCAATGTATCAGCACAAATGCTTTCCCAGAGAGCGTGTGAAAAACACAGGAAATGCCCTGGGAAACATGCCAACAACGAACTCCAGCATCTGAGACTCTTGCACATAAAGGTTTGCGTGACCTGTGAGATTTCACACACTACCTGTGCCTAAGAGGAATGTACAGGAGATATGCAGGATCCTCGAGGACACACCCAAAGATGCCTGATGTGTCCGCAAACACACAAACAAAAAGAAATCTTCCTGCTTTTGTTTTCATCACAACATTTTCAGTGGGAAGGATCTGACATGGCAACCAGTTCTGTCTCTTACACAACAAATGAAAATGACTTAAACTCATAACCATGTGTTTGTGGTTTGTGAATTTATAGTTTGAGTGAATGAAAATCTGAAACCATCAAGATATGTGATAATGTGGCTGCTTTTTAATATTGTGAGAATATTTTGCTTACTGTGCAGTATACTCTCCAAACTAACTTGTTGGAATAACTTTCATTGGCTCCTCTTTACTTGAGGCATGATCAACTCAGCCCCTTCTATATATCAGTGCCATTTTCAGCCTCTGTAAATCAGATACATGTAAGTCTTGCAGCAATGTGATTTCCATTTCATCAACAGTTTTGCTATATATGTGATCTTAAAATCACTTTAATGAAAGTTTAATCATGATTTTAAAACTAGTGGTCAATGTGGTTAGTGGTGCCAATAAGGAAAAATGGAGGGAAGCCCCATGAAATGATTACCAAAATCATTTCTCTCCATCACTTCTTTATACACATGATTTTGTTTATTCCTGTTTGAGCATGATGGGACATTTTGTTATTGTTCGTTTAATCATGATCAGTTCAGGAGCATGACTTGTTCAAACAGGTATTGGTGTAAGTTGTTATGTAAGGGTAGGCTTAGTATCCTTTCTAAAATCTACTTAAGTGTTTGAACTATAAGCATACTGCATCCTAAATATAATAAACCCCAAATAGTTTAACAATATTTGCATTTTTTTTGTAATTTCTCCCAATCAGGA
Source organism: Rastrelliger brachysoma (assembly GCA_024605115.1). NCBI lineage: Eukaryota > Metazoa > Chordata > Actinopteri > Scombriformes > Scombridae > Rastrelliger > Rastrelliger brachysoma. The sequence continues at coordinate 10,866 of JANJYP010061465.1, forward strand.
GGAGAAATGTCCATAATTGTTCAATATCTTCATTTTTTTTCAAATGCTTTGTTTGCAGACTGTGTGTCTATAGTTTGTAGAACTGTATAGTGTCTATTAATGTAAGCAGTAGAGTCCCATCTAATTTACTAACTAGGAACTTTAAATCTGGAAAAACACAAAAGGCCATATAAAAAAGGATATTTAGGATGATTTGCATTAATTATGCAAGAATTCTATCATCAGCTCTTAAAGATGACACTGATGAAAAATGGGAACGATAAAATTCTTCCCTGTTTAAGAAACATTTACACTAGTATTTTGTATGGTGTCGATTTAAAAGTGACAGACTCAATGTCCTGTATCACAATGTAATCACACAGTCCCACACGATGACACAATCTCAGAATTAGCAGGGACAAAAACGACACGTCTCTTTTATATGGGCCATATCCATTGGCAAACACACTTACTTCAACTGCCAAATCCCTAAATTAACACCTTTTTGGTGAGAAAGCTCAATTTGGAACACGTCACACCAACACCACAGCTGGCATTCAAGGGTAAAATTAATTACTTCAGATACATGTGCTTCCTCTCAAAGTGGCAGACTTATTTGCATTGAGGAACATTCAGCAGAAGTAATCGATGCACACACAAAATACGGCCACCCAATGACCCCAGTCCCGTCTCAAAGTCCCTCCCCGTCCCCAAAGGCCTGACGGCTCAGCCATGCATGGGGAAACAAACACAGGTAGTGAGAGCAAATCAGACTGCAACAAAACACAGAAACATGAATGGGAAGCATTACAATGACGGGCTGGATGAAAGACAATGGGCCTGCCATTAAACAAACGGCAAATCCCAGGATGGGCTGTGGGAGTATGATACAGATTACAGGCACCTAGTCCCTGCCTAGGGAACAGGGGAGAAGGGGGAAAAAAGGACACAATATTGCAATCTGACAGCTGACGTCTTCATATAAATGTATGAATTTACATTCCAATTAGAGGAAATTTACATCTTAATCACAGTGAGCAGTGTGTCGGTCCCTCGGTTAGTGTGTTGCTACGGTAATGAGGTGGGATGCTGCTGTGCTCTCTCATCCAGACAGTGATCTGTCAGCAGACGACACCTCCCTGTTATGAGTGAGCTGCACCCTTAAATGCAACTGCCACCACAATCCAGTAATATTCGTTGAAATCTGTCTTAAATACCAACAAGGTGTGAGCTGCCACCCAAGGATAATGTGCCAAATATGGAGTTTGAAAAACATCAAACATATCTTAAATACAGTGCACTGAACCAGGAGTGTCTTTAACTGTCACTCAAATGACAAGCTTTCAGTACTCTATGGCATTTCATTTCTAATTTCCATGCTAATAATGGGTATATTATCTTTAATGGTTTCACTTTGTTTTATGGCATTTGAAATGGATGGTGAAGCGATCTGTGGAATTACTCAAACATATCATGCCATCAGGTCACATGCTGCTCTGGTACTAACAAAGGTAAAGTGAATGAGTGAGATGTGAATGTATCATCAATACCCTTCTGGTCATCATTGCAGTGTACATCACAGTATCCAAGCTCACCCTAAAGGACACAGGACAGTGATGAGTCAGTCAAAGGGTGCGTATATACTTGCAGCAAGGAAGAAAAGCAGTCAAGTACAGTTTGTAGAGTCTATTTAAGGACACTTGTTGTGGTTTGAGTTAATTAGCTGACAAGAGCTGCTGGTTTGAGGTTTTGGAGCTCAACTACACAGGCAAGCCTAAGGCATGGGCAGGATCCTATAAGCTCATAACAAAAAAATGCACTATTCATATCAGTTTAAATGACGCCAGAAAAGCTAGCATTTCATGAAAACTTCAGCATTCAAACTTTGCTGAAACAACTTTCATTCAGTGAAATCATTTACTTGTAGAGCAGATTGCTGACAACACAATCAGGAGGAGCAGATTAGCTACCAACACATAGAAGAGCACATAAATCAGTTTAACACAGTCCTTTGCCATCTTCACGCTTGACTTTAATACAGGGATGTGTGAACAAAAAAATTGGAGGTAAATGAGGCATGGCTTCTTTATCACCTACCTCGTAGCCAATCAGGCCGCTCCTGTCGGAGACACTGCTCTAATGGCTGATATCTATGGAAGCAGCCTATTACTGGATACTGGCTGTAATTAAGACAAGTCAGATTACACCAGGCCAGTGCTTCCTCTCTGATGTGTAGGCTGGCATTAGGACCAGAAGTGTTGATGTGCTTGTACATGGAGAAAAGATTGGGGGGTGCTGTGGTTAAAGAAAAGCAAAGACTAAAAAAATGTTGCGTGGGCATAAGGTACAGTAGCTGCAGGATGGGTCCCCAAACATTACATGGGGTGATATATGGGGTGTGGCTGGGATACCACTTAAGCCTGCAGGGTGTTTGGAAAGGATGCCGGGAAGCTACACACACCCCCTTTGGCACTTATCTCGCATATTCTAACCTTGCAAATTGATTCCCACAGCAGTGCTGCTGTGCCTGGCACTTCTGTCTGACCATTCAAATGAGATTGCCTATCTTTCTTTTTTTGTGGAGGAAGAGGGGGCCAAATGAGGTTCAGCAACTGAATTTAGCTTGAATGTTCACAATGATTACAACATCTTAAAACAGGCATCAGTTTATAGGATGTCAAGTTGACTTTGTATCTGGTAGCAAATGAGGTGAAAAGGGTGAATGTGAAAGCTGTTAAGTTGGAAAAAAGGCCCTGAATGTAGACGGAGTAACACTCTTAAAAAGCTGACTATGATTAAAATAAGAAGAGTAGAGGGAGGGTGAGGCTGACAAAAAAAAAAAAAATAAAGTGAGAGAGGGACAGAAAGAGGGAGAAGGCAAGTGAGTTTGAGAAGGGAAAGCACTTCTTTCTGTACACAGAGTGACCTTGCTAACACTCTACCTACTCTAATATTCACCACTACACATGCTTTTGTGCTCTATTCCGTGCCCATCTAAGCACGCAAACCCTCCTCTCAATACCACATTACTCATTATACATTTCCACTAGCCAGTTATCCATGACTTGGACAAGCATGTGTGTATGCTTGTCCCCCCCCCCCCCACACACACACAGCAAGATGTGCAATCTATTGAATGGTACAAGAAATTCACAGTCCTGATTTAATCATAATCTTGTGCATTACATCTGCCATCTCCCTGCAAGACTTTGGTTGATGCAGAAAGCTCAAGCGATGACTGCTGAATGTCAGAGTGTTTTTAAGGATGTGCATCAAAGGAGACTGTTAACTTTCATGTCGTGAGATTTATCTGCAGGGACGTTTTTGAGATCTTTTGTCTCCATGAGGTATGCAGGTTATTTCTGATGAGTAAATTAAGTCTCCAACTAAATAAAAAGATTGATATAAAATATTTCCTTTACACCAGCAAGTGAATAAACAATACTTGATTCCTTTGAAGTTTTCCAACTTGACTTAAGTTCACATGCTTTTGTTTTATTTTTTTGTCAAATAAAATATACTATAAATGATTTTGAAAAAAAAAATACTCAGGACACTTGAACAAAACCACTGTTGCTAAATTTCAATGCCATGTAGGGATACATGATCAGGATTAAAGGCATGCTAAACTTAGGCACACAAATATGCACAGATAATGCACATGCACACACACATTCACAGGGGATGATGAAGCGAGCGTACATGACGTTCCCATACAAACAGTCTGTGTAAGTGAGCGTAGAACATCAGGCCATCAGATCACTTCCCTCTCTAAACATGAAGCCTTTAATAGATGTGAAACTCAAGGCCCTGGATCTTTTCACACCACTGAGTCGCAACTCATACAGAAGAACAGAGGGCAGAGGATGACAGAGCAAAAAAAAAAAAAAAAAAAAAAAATCAAATAAATAAAACAGTGAAAGAGATTCCATCCCGGATAAATACATTCACCATGAGAGGACAAAACAGGAATAAACCTGGATTTGATTTGATTCAAACAAACCTGTATAGAGTCAACAGTAAAAATACTTGTTTGAGGAAAAAAAAAAAGATTCATAAGAATCCTCAGACTAACATATGGAGTAACCTTTGTGGCCTTCCGGGACTTTGGGGGTGGTGGTGGGGTTATGTGAGGGGGGGCTCTAACGCTCCGAGGACCGTAGGCACGCTAGGGAGAGGTGAGCTGTCACCCCCCATTATGATCACTGCCTGAACTCAGAAAGGGGGAGGGGAAGGAGGAGAGCAGGCAAAAAAAAATACTGGTTCCTTGCTAACCGCCATCTAGAGCCATCCCCAGGCCTCAGAACCCTCAGTCTACAATTGCCTCCTGGGAAACACTTGCACGCAAGTCCTCCTCATCCCTAGCTAGCAGTAGGGCATAGTTTGTGTGTGGTTGATGAGAGGAGGTGTGTGCGCGTGAGTGTATATGCATGCGTTTGTTTATGTGTGTGTAGTTGGGCAGTTTAAGCAGAATGTATAGATTTTGTGTAACAAAATGACAACTATGCATGTTTTTTTCTTGCTTCAGATAGAGGGGATGTATTGATGTGTAATTTGGTTGGGTTAATAGAAGGAAAGGATGCTGACAGAGAGTGTCTCGCAGCAGCTCGTTATTAAAGTTTGAAATGAGGGCAAAGAAAGGCAGGAGGTGTCTCAGAAGCTCAGTCTGACAGACTACCAGAGTAAAATAGTGTTCTACAACCAATACCTGACAACTAATTTGCATTCTTCAAAAATTATTATAAAAGCATCCTTTAAAAAAAAAAAATGACACAGAAGTGTAATGCATAAAAAATACTTGTATTTTAGGAATTTTATGTAATGTTCAACAGTTAATAAAATATTATATGCAAGTACATAAGAAGTTTGACTCAGATTTGACCTTTTGCTGCTTTTGTTTGAGTTTGGGTGCTTAGGCGCATTCTGTTCCCCAGATCCCACTCCTAACACCCCTGTCACTCATCATCACTCATCATTGTTTGGGACAAAAGGAGAGTTTGGTTAAGCCACACACTGGAGTATTCTCCCACCCAAAGCCTCCCCCACCTTCACACATTCACGTATGTGTGTTTGATAGTCACACACACACTTTATAAATGCACAAGGAAAGTTGTTCTATTTTTGCTACATAAACACAAGACCACTCACTTATGTAACCCTAACTAACGGATAGTTGCAAACTTTTTGAAAAGGTGCCATCACCTTGCCCTCTAACTTGCCTTTTGAAGTGCTGACTTGTCCTTCAAATGGCCCTCTGACTTATCTGCAGAGCGTAATTAAAGTCTATTCAGGGCTCTATATGTGTCCTAACTATCCTCCATCATCTGGCTCGGCCTTTCAATAGCCACCTGTGAACTCTGAAGGACAGGGGCACTTGCCCTCATAAAATTCATGAGCACTGCAACATTCAGCTGCCAGCCAACATCTCTCAATGGCCAACACCACTTTAAACAACTCTGTGTTGACTGTTGGGTGAATCCTTTTTAAATACAACCATATTCACAGTAGCAGGGGTTAAGTAGCTCCCATGATTAGCTGAGACAAATGCTTTTATGGTGTGTGTGGAGATAAAGAGAAAAAAAGAGGATCAGGGGACCCAATTTGTTTTCTTCAAGCAAGGCCTCATTCAGGGATTGCTGACAGAAAAAGCATTTAGAAAAAAAGCTAAGCGTAAAAATTAACACAAATCACTAAGCCTACTTTTTGTGATGCAAACTGGTGAATGAAGTAAGTACATAATGTATATTCTGCTCTTAAGAGCTTGGAAATGATGGACTCCAAGGCCATCTCCTCATGTGGGTAAACTTTTCAAAGATTTTAAACTGACTTTGTGGTGATAACAGAAAAAACAAACTTTTAATTTTTTTTTTTTTTACTTTTGATTGTAAATCTTCACAGACATGAACTGTTGTTAAGGAACCCCCTTTCTTCTACTACAATATCTCTCTATGATCAAGATTTGGTAAGTCACCAAAGGAGTTTGATGTTGACAAAGTTTATTATTTAAGCTAACTGAACTGTATAGAATGGTGATTTTATATGCAACAGTACTATACTGTTAGCAACAATCTTTTTACACATCTCTGACAACGGAAACAGAAATATTTGTCAATAAGTCACCAGCATTTGGTCATTATCTATAAAAATTGGTCAATCCCTCTAACTCCAATGACAACCTGATGATGAAGAATGCACAATTTTATTGCTTGCTAAACTATTAAAGAGAAGGAAGAGGAGACCTCACCATTTTAGAAAACACATCTTTAGAAAACAATATGACACTCTAGTGTGGACACATTTGACAAGTTAAACAGTGTTGTACTGATATAACAGGATACATATGGTACATAACTACAAAGCAGCGGCACAGACAAATACAAATACACACACACACACACACACACACACACACACACACACACACACACACACACACACACACACACACAAGCACTCTCCTCCTGACCCCCCAGGACACTGCACGGTGAGAGTGTGGGAAAGTTATTTTTAGGACCGAAGCAGAGTTTGATGCTCCTGCTCCGGATCAACATTCCACCTTTGAACCATGCCGACCATGGAACTGTTTGTGCCCATGACGGCAATTTTAACTTTCTCTGTAGCGGTAAGTAGACTATTTCATTCATTCATTCAAAACAACCTGTGCCTCTCGCCACTATTAACAAGTCTGAATGATAATATCAATCTGCTTTTAAGCTCAATTTTAGAAACAATGGTTTAGACCACTGACTATCTGAATTATTCAACACTGAGCATTTGACCTTTCAAATAGTGATATGCAAAATTTTTAATATACATGTAATTGCAAATTGTAAGACATTCTATCAAGTGCACTGTGAATAATTATACAAATGTCTCAAATGAAATACTCAACAGATATATTAATTTACTTTGCTGAATGTTTATTAAACAATTTCTATTAAAATGCTAGTCCAAGGATTAGTGGTACACAATCAAGAATCAAAAGAAACTACTGATGCATGATTATGCTTGTGAAACGTAAGGAATTATAGTCAACACAGTTGCCAGTTTTAACAGTGTTTTACAACTTGCACAAAAAGTGCACAGACCTAAGGCAAAATTAAACACTGTTTTCCAAAGCCCAGAAAATAACAACAAAATGTAACAGAAGCCAAGGATACAGTCAAGACCCAGTTTATAAGCACCAGGGGGGCTATGGTTCTGCAGTCACTACCATTATGCTAATGGAGGCCTTCTCTGAACACACTTACACATACCCTATAGTACCAAAAGACCCCATGGATGTAGGGTGGCATGCAAGTTACAGTCTCTCCCTTCCTTTCCCTAATGGGAGCTGAAGACAACTAGGGCTACTTTAATCAGGTCTGAGTCCAGTGTGGCTGGTCTAGTCTGATGGGGGCTGAGTGGTGCATGGACCATGTTAAGGGTTCACTGCTCACTGATGAAACAGCTTCACTTCCAGGACGAATTCAGGCTGACCACACTCTTACTCAATCTGGCAGGAGCAGCACATATGCCCTGTTTTGTTTTGTTTTAATATTGTCTGTTAGCAAGAAACAATGTTTTAGCATTGTGTTGATGTAAGATAGAGGGTGGCACATTTGGCCAAGTCCCAGATATTCTCTTACTAAGCTTCGAATCAACTACAGCAAACAAAACTGCTACTGCTTTTTCTCAGTAGGCATTTGACAATAAAAATCTCCTTATGGAATGTTTTTCGCCAGTGCCCATCTTCAAGTTCAAACCATGATCTTGTCAGGACAAGCATATAATCTATGCACTTGCTACTCTGTCTTCATGTCTGCAGACCTATCCTACTGTAGCATACCAGCCATAAAACTTGTGAAACCTGGCATCAGGTGAAGAGCAATGGGTGTTATCAACTGATATATTTAATGAAGATCAGAATTACAAAGTCTGTGCAGCAAATCTGAATCACTTTGAGGTCATATGCAAGTACCACAACAAACAAACCAAAAAACATGCACAGATTTGCAAATTTCCACACCCACACACCCGAGAATCAGCACACACAAGCTGGGCCTTTTCAAACACACATACACATTTGCAGAATAGATAAAAATCCCAGTTAAATAATAGATGCATGCAATCTGATGTATGTTGTGAAGATTGTTCAGCTAAGGCATCCGATCGCGTGCCACTGACTGGCCTGCTCTAAGCTCTCTCTTTCTAATACATGCACAAACCATAAAAAACACCTCATTCCAAAATGTAACAGAGGCTGGTGTGCACCAAGGGAGGACATATAAATTATTTACAGGAAATATTATTCCAAAAGGTCCATTCTCAGCTGATTGTGATTCCCTGGGTAGACAGAGGAAACATAGGCAGATGTACAGAGAACCTTAGGATTTTTTTTGCAGCCTACTAATAGGTTCAGGACATCCAGTAAGCACATTGTTTGTATTTAGTTTACTCTCGGGCTATGAATAACCATTGTGATCCTCTATTGGAAGTAAATATTGAATGACCCAATTCAGTTTTTCCTCCATATGAGTTCTTTTCAACATCAGCTTTTCTCTGATCTTTAGTACTAAGCATTGTTTGAGACACAGGGAAGCAGATATATGACCAGGCATGAAATATAAACAAACATATACACAAATACACAAAAAAGCCCTGAGGAATGAGTCTCTGTCTAACTCATTCTGCATTCCACAATTCTTTCCTTTTTTTTAAAAATTTCTCTCTCAATAAGACGGTTTGGTGCCTCTGAGGAAAAGACCTCATTTTAATTAGACCTGACCTGAGAATCACTTAACTGCTCCTCTCTGCTTATGCCTTCCCCCTCCTCACAGAGCCTTCGCTCTGTTCCTCACGTAGGTCCATTAACACCCTTCCCTCGGCACCCACAGGCTTCAACAGGGGGTAGACACAGACGCTGTCTTAAAGACATTTTGAGGACATGCCAAGAAACATTAACCTACTCTACACACCTCCCTCGGACTTGAGTTCAACTTCCTCTTCTCCTTAACTCTTCTTTCCTCAGCACCATCATCATCTTCAACGCCTTTTCAGCTCACTCTTTGCTTTCCTTGAACTCTGTTTAAAAATATGCTCTGTTGGTTAATGCCGAGTTCACATCATGTGGGATGAAAGGTGGCAATGAAGAAGATTATCATGCACACCCATTTGTTGAGTGCTCCTGTCATTAATCAACTGAAGATGCTTGAGTGCTCAGTTGGTTGCATGAGGCTTTAAAAATACACCACTGCACAAAAAACAATGACAATTTAAAGAAAAAACAGTAGAGGTCTGAATACCCTTACTACTAAGAAGATCCTGCAGCACTGTTATGCTGTGGTGGCCAATTTGGTTGGCATAGTTTGTGTCCACTTGTCCATTTAGGATCACTGCAAATCAATACAAAGTTGTTCTGGGTTATCACCTTTGTCTTATGATAAAACTTGTCTATTCTGATGGCAGATGTATCTTCCACGATGACAAGGCCCTGATCCATAGGGCACGAGTGTCAAAGCATGCATTGATGATTATGAAAATGACATAAATCATTTGCTATGGCCTTTAAAGTCAACAGATGTCAACCTAACTGAACACCTATGGGGAGAAGAATGGTGTTCATCCCTCCAGTAGAATTCACAGACTGGTAGATACAATACCAAGGTGCACGGAGGCTGTCATGGCAACACTTGGTGATCCAACTCCTTATTAAGTAACATTCATGTTGTTTTTCCTTTGTCACCTGTCTTTATATCAAATAATTCTCTTCTTCTTTTCATAAGATGTTGGTGCTTCTGTATTATTTAGTATAAAGTAAGATATAGCTTGAAAAGCAATCAATTTCTTAGTTGTAATTCTGACTCAAGTATTTAGTGAATAGTATTTAAAAGTCAAAAACTGGATCCAGTGTAAAGGCACTGCAAGATCGTAAGTTTTAACATGGCCCTGGAACTTAATCACATCATGTCCCCCATACATCATTCCATTAATATTTCTCTTCAATATTAAAGTGCCAAAAACAATCAAAGCGAAAACCATTAACTTATAACAGAAAATTTTCAAGGACTTCAAAAGTTCACTTCAAGTATACATGTGTACAGACTAAACAGCCATCTGAGCAAGGTTGTCAGTGCTATAGACACCTTCAAATACCCTCTACCAGAAGACTAATTTGACACAAATCCTGATCTTATACTGTATTTGACACTGTGACCTGCCTCTGGCACCCCAGCACCCCAAAGGCACATTGCCTGTCAGTTTAAAGGGTCAAACAAAGGTAAGAAGAATGTAACTGCATGCCATGTGCATTCTTCAGAGCTTCATCCCCAAAGCATCTTGCATTGTGAAACCAGTGACAGAAGCCTGTGCTGGTGTAATATAAGTGAACGGCAAAGCTCTCATAGTTATGTTGAGAAAGAGTGTGTCACATATGTGCGTGTGTACTTTTCTCAATAAGTATGTGGCCATGCCACCTCTTGAATGTCAATATCTTTATGTGTGTGTGAGCAAGAAATGTTTGTGTTTGTGTCTATGAGTATGTGTTAATCTTGTCAAACACCTAACACTCCTCTACCTGCTCAGACAGGGCCATGGGTTAATGCTGGCTTCAGGCATCATGGCTAATAACTGCTCATCAACCGTAGCTTGAACTTTCTGAATTGTCAGATGTTACCATGGTAATCTTATCAAAGAAATATCAGAATTTCAATGATTGTGCTTAGTGTGTATGTTTGTAATTTATTTAAATAGGGACAATGCACAATAAACATTAACTTTTTGTAAAACAAAGATGTATTACACCGGGCTTTAGCAAAATGCTACTTTCCACCCGTAGGCCCTAGGCAGGTTGATGGTACAATACAAAAAACAATCAAATCAAATGTTCTTGGGAATCAATCCATTAAAAACAGATCAAATCAATATAAATAAAACAAATAAATATGAGAGTGTGTCTTTGAGAAAAAATGTACTCTGTGTACTGACAAACAAATACTTTTCCGCATTCTTGAGGTGTTAGAAGTGGTAGAGTCAAACAGCAGTTGAGAAATTAGTTACCATGATGACTCTATATGCCTTGTTGGAGTGACATGTAGCGGCCTGAACCAAATGGTGAGAAGCCAGCGCTGTCAATCAGCTGTCATTCAGTTGTCATTCATCACCAGCAAATCACAAAGTAGTCCAGATTCAGATTCAAAATTTGGAAGGGGTTAAGAGTTGAATGCATCAGGAGAGATGGTCTAGATCTACCCCAATTGATGTGTAAAAGAAGACCAAGTGAACAGGACAAACTGTGAGAGAACGGTCTATTATGTGGCCCCGGGCAGAGGAGTCCTGTAGCTTGAGTAAATGAGGTGATTAGCGGGGACGGTGTGGGCTGTCACATGTCAGACACTGGGCTTCGAATCCAATCACTATCTCATGCATCAATCAGTAGCCCACCAAGGTGGATGACCAACAGGTCAAACACAGTATACGCTGAACCTTGTAGAAGGAGATCAATGGAAGATTTGTGCACAATCTTATATGGAGGTATATCGAGTTAAATTAATGTCTCTGTAAATGAGAAAACAGTGCCAACATGCACTCATACCTTTATGACAGGTGCATCTCAGGTGATATACAAATTAATGACATCCAATCACCTCACGAGAAGGTATTAGCGTATTACAATGACTAATCTGTGTTTTGACAGATTTGATGCATGACTAGTGATACGATACAATGTTCTCTGGGAAATTCCCTGACACAATACAGTGTCCTGGCCAAGGAATTTGATTGACATTTCATATTATCTATTCTCTTATCTCAACAATCACACCCATTTTGTGAAAAAGTCTCTGGAAATGTCTTTGTCATGCTATCATGTTTTGGGGGCAGTACAACAATATGGATCTAATGCTACAAAAAAAAAAACTCCAATAAAGCTCCTTAAAGAAGGGAGGCTGATAAAGCTTGGTCCTAATGCACTGTTGGGATATATGACACAGTATCCAGGCACCACAGAACTACAGGGATTATCTAGGCCTCTGTCCCTTGGCTTGCCCAACACAGAGGTCTAATTAAAAGACCATTGAGAGTAACCACCTTGATTTTTATGGACCTTATAAATCCATACTGGAGTGGCCTATTCATGGGGTCAGAGAAAGAAGGGGGAGGCTGATGCAAGCAGGAGAAAGGGTTTGAAGGATGGTGAGGGCTGGCAGAAAATAGGAAGGGGTTGATTGTAGGATGCAGGGAAGGTTTAAGGGGGGTGGGAATTACTTTCCTCCCCCTCACCTCCTGCTTGAGACAATGGGACTCACTAAGCGCCAAGGACCAGAGGGTGTGATAAGGTAATGATAATGTAATGAGGACCAATCATGAGCCTGAGCTAAGAGGAGGGCCCCTTAATTTGTCTCTAGAGTGGTAGTTCAGTGACAGATTGATTACTCTGAGTGAGAATGATGATGTGACATGGGCAAAATGGATGCCTCTCTGACAGGAAAAGAAAGAGAATTGGAAATCATAAATAAAAATGAATGAACAAATGGAGAGGCCAATCATGTGTTGCGTACTGTATATGCCCTATGGTCCTCACCCATTCTGAGGAGAAGAGGACATCTTTGGTGCATGTCCCATTCTTGATTCAGGTCCTAACCTCGGAGGATCTCAGATATCTCAGAGGGGTGGCCCCTTGGATATCATACCGCCATTGAAACTAATTAACAGTAAACAGTTGTCTGATACTTGTTCTTTCCCCATAGGTCATGACTGTTGCCAACTGAGGATTGAATATAAGGTGACTGCCAGATATAGTGAGCAATATCTACAGTGGTAGAAAAAAGTTTTCAGACACCCTATGCATTTTGAAATATTGTCTTAAGAATCATTCTTAGGTCTTCAAGTGCAATTTCTTTTAGTATAGTCACAGCCAAAATTCTTAATAAATATTCTAAATAAATCCTAAAAAGACATTAAATACTTAAAATTGATTGTTTCCATAAAATTACATAATGCATTTTGAGTATTGGGTCATTTTGGTACCAGTGATCCACTAATGATAAGTGTTAAACCTTTTTCTTTAACAGCTTAACATGATTTAAAATGTTTAACACTTTGGGCCTGATTTACTAAGGTCAGACGTTACGGGTACCAAATTGAGCACACAGTGCAAAAGATTGCGTGTTAAGTTTGCATGTGTTTTGCGAGTGATCTACTAAGGATAACTGTGTGAATGAAAACAGGTGTAACACAGTGGAGACAGTGGTATTTAAATGAGGGTTTTGCGTGTTTTAGAGGAGGGTTGGACGAGCAGAAAGCTGCAGGCACAAAATAGAAATTTGATCAGGGTTATATATTAAGTTATAATAACAGAAAATGACTAGAAAAACAGACATGCGGGAGAGTATTTGTGACAAAGTCAATGCTGTTAGTAAAATCAAAAATATTCCACTCCAAAATTATTAACATCGGTGGAAAAAGTCAGTTCTCTGTATATTGTGTTATTGTGCATCCATCTCCCCCTTCCCACAGTGGTAGAAGTCATATGTGTGCAGTGCACAGCCAGTTACTACCTGCCCTTATAGACACAGCTAGCATCACCTCAATCACCTACATGTTCGGTAAATTGCAATGCGTGTACTAAATAACATATTTGCCTTTTCTTCTCCCCGCATTTTGCACACTGAGGTTAAAATGCCCCATATTGCATATTCATAATGACAAACATACTAAATGGATAGTACATACTATCTTGCACTTTTGAAAAATGCAAACCTCAGTGACTGAGTTAGTGTGTCAATTTACACATTTTTTTGGGTGTCAGGTTTGCACACGTCTTCACACACGCAAACCTTTAGACTCTTAATGGTTTGTTAATGTTGCTATTTACAACTATCATGACTGGTGATTACTTCATATTTCTAGCAAAAATGCTATCACATTATCTTAAACTGCCACCAGTATTGACGTTGACGTTACACTGCATTAAGTGTGGCTGTCACAGTGTCAATAGCTTCAACTTTCATTTTTTCACCCAACAGCAGACAGAAGTTAACACCGGTTGGCAGAGACTTGCCAACGTGAGAAACTCATCATTACCATCAGCACTTAATTTCAGTGCTGTTATGTTATGAGTAGAGCGAATGCTGAGGTAAGAATTGTAATGGCTTTCTTAATAAATAATTACTTTGCATCTAAATTGATTTTTTTTTAGGTTAACGGTTACATGGCAAGTTAAGAAAAAATACATTAGAGGAATAAAATTGGGGCAACAAAACAAAACAAAAAAATCTGAGTGAGAGATAGCATTAAAAATACAACAACAGGGTACAACCACTGAACACTATGTATTGTTTATGAAGAAACCCTGAGTGTGCTGAGTAACCTTGACAACATACCTCAATGCTGAACTGTTTCCTCTTGAGCTTAAAAGCCAGGTCCTTGTGGTCAGGGAGTTGACTCACTAGACAGTTCAGGTGAGGTACCTGGCGCACATGTAACAGGCCTGTGAATGACAGAGACATCAGATTCAAGTTGAAAGGGTTAAGCACATTAAAACTACAGCACGAGCACAAGGAAGACATTCCTGTCTTATCTACAATGTACTTGTAGCACATTATACTGTGGCAATAACAAGCAACCTTATGCTAGACTGAGTTGTGCTTTCTTGTGTGAGTGTAAAATCCTGTTAACAGCATCTTACAAAAGACTAGGTCCTGAGGACATTTTTTCCTCTGTCCAGATTACATCTAGTACAAAATTCAGCAGTAAAACTTTATGTTCCATATATCTCTTCATAAGATCTGATAAATGGATGACTGATTACTTTGTAAGAATAACTGAACATTTCTATGTGGCAACCACTAGCAAATTTCAAAAGATGAAATTAAGATCCAAATTTCATTAAAAAGAAATGTAATGGTGACTGAGGGGAGCACTTATTTACTAAAACTAGTTTTCACTTGACAAAAAAGGTATAGTCTGCATATTACAAGGAATTGTTTAAAAATCCACAAGCTGGAAATATTGTCTTTAAAACAATGTTACATTTTTTTTTAAATTTTTTTATTTTAAGCCAACTGTCCTCATCTCAGGGGATGAAGTTCCCAGTTTCCACTAGCACAAACTATGCATGATGATATAGCACTGAAATGAAAAGTATCTGTGTAAGTAGACAAAACCAAACCACCATAGAAATGAACATTTCTACATTAGCACTGACAACTATTCCTGGGACACGTCAAGTGCAGACAGTAAATAAACATACAAGTTAGAGCTTCATACACAGCCTATAAAGGCGCTCTGTTTTATTACTCATTGTTCCTCATTTCCATTTATTACCACACAGTTACTTTTTAATATAACTGGAAAAGTACTGCACAAGTGGGGTAGTATAAATGAGCATGAGAGAGAAAAGGAGAGATCGAGGGAGTAATGGAGAAAGGGACACAGACACAGAAAGTGGGGGATGGTGGGTTCTCTCCTCTGTGCACTTGGGTGATTTCCCCTTGCCTGATTTGCAGTGACAGGCTTCCCAGCATGCTTTGAGCAGCCCTGAACTGCTGCCGCAAACATGCATGCACGCGCATCCGCACGCACTGTCACACTCGTACCAGATGCATTTGCACTCATGAACACACATCAAAACAATCGTACACATAAATGTATTTCATAACCCAACCAGAGTTTCCCTGGCTGGTAAACACAGTGTGAATATATTTTTGAACAAGACATTCAAATAATATTAACTGCAATTTCTGAATAACGTTTTTTGTCATGTAAAATCATTTTTTAAAAATGAAAACACTGCAATATTACTATGTTGTATGGCTTTAAATACCACCTGCCTTTAGACTGCAGAGGAATGTGATCACTATGGGATGTGTTATCTAAATAAAACATGCTGTTGGATGAGACCAAAATCTGCCATTGAATGTTTTTACTTCTCATCCCCTCATCTGTCACAACCACAACTGTCTAACCCGAGGAGAGGAGGGAGGGGGGAAACGAGAGGAAAAGCGCAAGAGTGAGTGGGAGAGTTTGAGAGGCACAGCTAAAAATATCCCATACGCTTAAACTGACCTTTATGCGTGGAGAGTGTGATAGAGTGATAGAAAAGAGGTAAGCAAGCAAAAGAAAGAGGGAATGGTAAAACCATAACTGAAAAGTGATGGGGAGCACCAGGAGAGCAGACACAAACTGCAACCCCCTCCTCTCCTCTTTCTTCGTTTCCATCTCTTCATCGTCCCTTACTGATGTCCTCCTCCCCTACTGAAAGCCTTGCCCTCCATTTATTAGCAGAGCATGCTGGCCATGGAGACATTGAGTGAGGGATAGAGAGATAGAGGCAGAGGGGAAGAGAGAATGATGGTGAGAATATCGATTCCCCAGTGTTGGTTTGCTCTGCTCCAGAGCCTCAGGGGTATGGGACTGGGGATGGAGAGGGGGCGAGGCGAGAGGGAGAGAGGCTCTGCTGGAGGGAGGGAGGCAGGGATGGAGGGGGTGAGGGTGTGAGGGAGAGGGGCTACAGCGTGGCAGCTGAATCCCCCCCGGCCTGTCTACTGAGGAGCACGTCTGATTGAGCAGCAGCACACTAACGCACACTGACAGCCTGGCCTGCAAGGGGGCTGCCCTGCCTCCATCCACAGCCCAGCCCCAGCCTTAATGCACTGCCTGTGTATGTGTGTGTGTATATTGGATGGAAAAGAGACAGAAAGATAAGCGAGTGTGTGTGTTCTTACCATGGTAATCTTTGTAGAGTGGGTTGGTCTCTCTCTCAGAGCCTTTGAATGATTCCAGGGCTATGGCATTGTCACATAGCCTGGTTATGCTTCCCATTAGAGTTCTGTTCTGCAGGATCAAGAGTGAGAGAGAGAGATGAGAGAGGGAGAAAGAAACATGAGCAGGTAATTAAAAGCCTCCTGACGGGCCATCAGTGTTGCAATTAAATTAGGTCATCATTCCCGTGGCCAGGTCATTACTGCCCATGGCTTAGGTGAAGGTGCTGAGGTATAGAGGGGAGAGGGCATTGATAAGGGTTACACAGGTGATGTCAGGGCATGCAAATGGACATACATCTTCAACACACATCTAAAAGAGTGGTACTGAAAAAGTCAATGAGCAACAGAATTATTTTACTTCATCAAACAATTTTTTCGAAAGAGGCTAAGAGTTGGTGCATGCTGTCAAACCTGCACACAGCAGGGGAGGATAGAGGGGAGAAATGGGAGAAAGCAGCAGAGGCTTGATGAAGAGAGCTCCCCCTACTGGTGAGGTGAGTGACTTGACCACAGAGAAGACAAATCAGGGTGAATACAGCAGGTATAAAGAGTGATGGAGAAATACACAAAAGAGTGGAGACAGAGTGGTGGGGAAGGAGAGAGAGGGACATTGGGATGGAGGGAGAGAGGGAGTCCTGCATTATTAATCCCTTTGCCTCCTGAATCATTCACATCCTTCTCTCTGTGTTGGCTGCCACCGCCTAATGCAGTTTTCATGCCTTCATGTCTTTTCCCCACTCTTTCTTCTTCCTTTTCATTTTTGTCCTACTTTTAAAGTATGTATATTCCACCAGTCAGGACTACCAGCACTTAAAGGTTATTTGAGGTCACTCACATGCAGCAATTAAAGCTGGTGTAAGAGTTTGGCTACACCAAATTATTCAAACCCCTAATGGTCCAGTGTGGCAAGTAGCAGCTGTGTAAGTGGTGGTGGTTAGTGGTTAACAAAAACTTAATCTGTGTCCAGGGCATGACAATTCTTTGCTTACCTAAATACAATGATGAGACTCAATAGCTTAAAAGTCAGAGGAATCCAAAGTGTCCACACAGGGCTGCTCAGTACCCTGGCCAGTATGACTTGCCCGTTACCCACAGTCACTTTAGTTTAAGGAGGTGATCAGGGATACACCAACCATAACACTAACTATCAGCTGTAGGGCTGGTTATTGTGAAGAACTTCATGCTTCGATTCAATATCAATTCTTTAGATCAAAATTTGATTCAATATCGATTTGATTCAATATCGATTTAAAGGCTTCAATATTGATTCAATAATAAGTAGAAATACACAAATAATTAGAATATATAATTTCAAGATTATCATTTATTTATTTCCATGTCAAGTACAGCAACCATTAACTGATTAACCCAAGTTTGATCATAGTAATTTGGCTCAGTGGGTTGTGTTTGGCACAAAGTTGTATTTGTGTATGTCACTGTGTGTGTAAATGTTATAAAATTAAGTG
Source organism: Rastrelliger brachysoma (assembly GCA_024605115.1). Classification (NCBI taxonomy): domain Eukaryota; kingdom Metazoa; phylum Chordata; class Actinopteri; order Scombriformes; family Scombridae; genus Rastrelliger; species Rastrelliger brachysoma. The sequence goes on from JANJYP010061465.1 coordinate 29,053, forward strand.
GCACATGTGGGCATTCTGCAATGCTCCCAGAGTCAACCTGAAACTTAATTATACTACATTATAATATGCCATATACATCTTTGAGCAAAGTAGGAATGATTTTTCTGTCAATCTAATGTCTAATCCTTAAACCTAAACAATGTTATAGTCATCCATAGGTTTTCCACCTCAATGGAAAAACTACAGTTGGAAATAAACAGCCACAAAACAACAGTAAAAGAAGGTAATAAGCTAATAGACCAAGTTTTCAGGACAAATGATACAAGTATCTTCAAGTTCAGGAAATATAAAATATTAAAAACCATGGCAAAAGTTTCAGAAAGATCTAATTAGTTGTAAGGTCAAAAGTTCAACTTAATATTGACAGTTGTGAACAGGCTGTCTGGAATATCCCCACGACAGACCTAAATAATTGTGCCTGATCACTCCAAACCCTGAGTCAAAATATAAACGCAGGTCAGGACATCACTTACTCTGAGCAGCAGGTGAGGTGTGCAGATGCATTTTAGGGAAAACAGAGTTTTTGATGTTTCTGTGGGTGTTTACTGGTGGGGATGGGTGTGGTAGCAGGAGATAATATGATGGAGGAGGACCAGGGTAGGACAAGCCTAATTAATGTTTCAGATGGACTGTCGCACTGGGCTGCTGTGAGGAGGCTTTCAGTGAGTTGCTCAGCTTCCCAAGCTGCTCAATAATGCATAGTGAGACCAGTGCGGTCTCGGCCAGCTAGCCCACTGCCACTAGTCTAGACAGTCTTCTAAGGGCCACACTTGCTAACTACACTAATTATCTAAGCAGAAAGAAACTTAACTAACATGTCAGTTCTTAACTAACAGACAGACTAATTTTCTTCTACATTAATTTATCAAGTTTATTAAGTATAATCTACTCTTGTTAATATTGTCATATTAAACAAATCACAAGGTCATTTCATAGATACCCATCTTAACAGCCCTTCTATTACCTCCATGTTGGCGTAGTAACCAAACACCTGACTCGGTCCAAAATTACCCCCTCTACTCCTCTTCACCCGCTCATTCACTTCTCTCCCCAGGGTGGAGAAGGGGGAGGAGACAGATTAAGGGTTTGGAGGCCAGACCAGAGAGGGAAAGGGGGACCGCTCCCACCACAGCTGACATCTGCTAGTTAGCCACTCTACCTTTTTTGACTAGGCCAAGGCCGCAGTGCACTCAACATATAGGCCTGGAGCCAGGACATGTTATGACAACACAGCTGTTCTGAAAGTTAAGCATCGACATATATCTTTGCATAAAAGGAACCACAAATAGTTCAGCTTTCATATTCATGTGAGTGGTGACTTTAAAGAAGTATA
>JANJYP010061466.1:0-12397 GCA_024605115.1 Rastrelliger brachysoma
AAAAAAAAAAAAAATTCCCTTTTGTACATTTTTTCAGCCACTTTAGGAAAAGCTGTCAAATTTCAGAATAAAAGACATTTATGATGGAAAAAATAGGAATTATTTTTAGGTAATCTTCACAATTTTTAAAGTTGTTCAGTGGAATCCCTTGGTGGGTCTGTTCTGGTCCACAGGCCGTTTGTTTGTTGAGGGACTTAGCTACAGAAGACCACTGTTTGCTTTCAGTCTCCAACTGTAAATGTCATACAACAGCAAGTCAGGGCAACCCTAACGATGACGATGAAGGTTGTTTTAACTTAAAGAGGACAAACCACTTCTTCTCTTCAAGTAATCATTGTAACCCAAATCAAGATCTTTCCTTAACACCAGTCACTAATAAACTTTTATAGTGCCTAAACCTAACAAGATAAGATAAGATGTATCTTTATTGATCCCCCTCGCTAGTTAAGATGTAGTATAGTTGACACCCTATACATGGCTCATTTCTAAAATAACATATGTCCTAAATCATGCACTGAAAACACTCATATATATCTTTTTTGGAGTCTTTGGATATATACCTTTTTGGTTGTTTCAGTATGAGAAAGAATCTTCTAATCCCCCTTTCTGTCTTAAGTTCCCTTGTATCATCATTGCTGTACAACACAAAACAGCTTCACCTTGGGCAGCAACCTAATCCCAACCTTAAGGGAGCAGTTAACATATTTTCCTGCACAGTACAGTACCATGGCTCCAGACTCAAAGAGACAACTCCCATTCTGACCACTTCACACTACAAACCGTCCCATTGTGTACTGGAGGTCACAGGTCGATGAAATCAGCAGAACCGCAGCATCCGCATTAAACAGTGATGCAATTTCAAGGCCTTCGTACCGGCCACTTTCTGCCCTTTGGCTGTTCCTTTAGATCCTGTCCAAGAACATCAAATACAAGGCATACACTGGACAACATGCTTCCCATTGAGAACATGGACATCTTGCTTCAGTTATACAGAAAACAGGTCTGTTTTTATGCAGCAACCACCACAAGCTATGTTTAATGCATTGCTTCAAACACAACTTTCACCAGTTAGCAATTCCATTTTCTCTTGTCGTCATGATGCCCTACTAAGTTCTTTATGTGTACATTGTCGACATATGGACATACATCATCAGCATGGGTGCCTGGTGGGAATCTCGCTTGAAATTGTGTTAATGCTGTGCAGCACTCATTAAAGCCCATACAGGCCCCTATAACGCATGAATGAATAGAGGGGATAGATGGATGGCTGGGTGGATACATGTCTGTCAGTCACTCATTTAGTAAGTAACACACTGGTTATGGACAAAGACATGTTTTGAAGACAAAGACATTCTTTCTGTCAGCCCCCTTTCTTCACTTTCATTCGCCTCAACCTGTTGATTGATGGCAGAAAAAAAAATGATTTGGTTAAACTTTAAACTAACATGCAGGGTAGCCATCACTCTCATCATGGGTGAAAACGAGCACGAACACACACATTCACACACACACACACTCACATGTGCGCACAAACACATAGTGTGCTAATCTCTTTAGCATTGCCATGGAGACGTTAGTGTGAAGGCTCTGTGGGGGTTTAGCAGTGCCCTGTCCTCAAACCACTGAGGCTGGGACTGTGGGGGGAAAGCCAGGCACTGGGCCATGAAAGCACGCTACTGTGTGTGTGTGTGTGTGTGTGTGTGTGTGTGTGTGTGTGTGTGTGTGTGTGTGTGTGTGTGTGTGTGTGTGTGTGTGTGTGTGTGTNCCTGCATGCCCTTTTGCATTTTCATGAAGTTAATCCCGGCTCGGCCAAGCAAGTCTAGCTGTGCATAAATAATCACTTTAGGAGAAGTTCAAACAGAATCAGTATGCATGACCCTCCATCTCCCTGACACTAGCAACCAGGACAACAGACCTCTGAGCCACCGTTATCCTCTGGACCAACACATGTCTGCTGGCTAGTACACTACTGGTATTACTCCTCATGAGGTGGAGGAGGAGGGGAAAGTGAAGATGAAAGGTGAAGGAGAGAGCCGAGGCATACTGCTGAAAACAGAGGGAGACGAGTGATGCGTGACACGACAAGATGAAAGTTTAGAACCTCCAAGCAGCTTTAGAGCAAATAGTTAAACAGGGAGGATAGATGGGTGAAGATGGGAAAGAAATTAAGGAAGGAAGGATGCAAGAAAGAAAGATCTAGGGCTTAGAGGAAGATACATTCCTCCCGCCTCCACTCTAACTATTGGCCCATCGTTCGCTCCAGTGATCTAAGCCTGACTCCCCAGCTTGGTCCCAACTGGCCCTCCATGGGTCAAATTAGCTCCAATACCAAGAGCTTAGTTGGGCTTGAAGAAACAGCTGGCTCCGTGTGGGGCCTAGCGGATCCAAAATGGCCGACCGGTAACAAACAGTAAAGCTCAAACTACCCTACACATTCCTCTCCCACAGACGTGGCTCTAAGCCCAGTCCGGCCCAAAGTGGGATATTTGAAACCTAAACACTGAGATGTTATTCTGCCCTTTTCATGGGTGAAACTCTTTCCCATGATGTGGCTGTCTGGATGAGTTGATGGTCACTTGATGATGTGAGGAGTTGGTTAGTCTGATCTTGGAAAGCTCTAGTCTGACTCCACATTCCACGGTCCAAGCTACAGTTGTGAAAGTCATTTTAGTTTGTGAAAAACTGTATCATCTACGAACATGTTTATTTAATTTACTGTGATGAAGGCATAATATATCAAAATGTTATTCAAAGCTTTTCAACTTGGCAACACTTGAACTTGGATATGATAACCATGCTTAGAGGCCTAGAGATGTTGAATGATCCACCACTGAGGTCCAGACTGAAATATGTTGACTATTGCTTAGATTACAATGAAATTTTGCACAGAGGTTCATGGTGCACCAAAGATGTATTATACTCAACATGATGACCCCTTGACTTTAGCCTAGCGCCACCATGAGGCCGGCTTTTGTGGTTCAGAGTTAACAGATATTGAAGGTCCATAGAGTATAAATTTAAGTGATTTTGATAACCCTCCTACTTTTCCAATGTGGTATCCTGTTGATTTAGTCCTTAAAACTACTGACTGATCATCAACAGGTTGACATTTTGATCCAGAATGAAATATTTCAACAACTACCAGATAGATTGCAGTCACATATTCATGCTCTTTATATAATGATTTTGTTACTTGTTTAGTATTCATCTAGTGCCACCATAAGGTCATTCAATTTGCCTAATCTCTTATGACCAAATACCTGCCAAACCAATTAGAAGTCTCATTAACCTCAGCTGTAACTTACCCCTTATAAAGTGTTCATTGAAATATTTGCAAATTCAGAATTTCATTAGGGGGATATTACATTATTTTTTCAAAGTTTTTCATTTCTATGTTGCAAATCAAGATAAATTAAATTACCATATATCGTTCATCACTAGTTTAGGGTGAAACTTTTTTTTTTCTTCAAAAGTCTATATACTGTATATATAATTCACATAGTTCTACAACTTCACAGAGAGACATGGGGAGACTATTTTGAATGTTTATGGAAGTTACCAAATATAGATATTTACTCAATAAAGGGTTAACACATGCTAATATGCTAATCTAACATGCTTACTTTCTGTACTCCAGCATATTAACATTGTCATTTTGAGCAAGAATGCTGGCGCTAGCTGTTATCTTAGGCCTCAGAGAAACATTAGTCTGGCTGTGGACTCTTAGTTTTCTTCTGAAGTTATGCACACAAATCAAGAAATGTCCCTTTAACCTTTATAGTCAGATTCCCATAGCTTCGACCTCATTCGCAGCATTTAGACAAACACATCAACACCCATTTAACTTCACCTCTGAACATTATTCGCATGATTTCGAAATATTTTTGGAAACAAACTGAGTGGAAAAAACCCTGTTCTACTTAATCCAACAGTGACAACATCAGTAGCATCAGTAACATTGTCCATGTCTCTTTTTGCGCAACATATTTATCTAGATCAAGATGTGCTTCCCAGAAATGTGTACCCTACTAAAACAGTATTTTTCCAAGACTACATTCAGCATCACGAATGTGTAATGTCTGAAATCAACAAAAGGACAAAGAACCACAAGACGGGAGTGGTGGAGAGGAATTTGCAATGATGGACAGATGGATAGACGATAGAGGGAAAGAAAGAGAGAAAAACGGGCGACGAGGAAGGAGACACAGGAAAGAGACAAGAAAGTGGAAGGAGTTGAAGGAACATGTGCTGCTGTCAGTCTGTCTTTTAATCCCCTTGGATTTTTTCTGCTTCCCTTTCCCACGTTCTCAGTGTTAATTGATAAACACAGGGAGGGAACAGGACCCCGTGACTAATCATTCTGGCTGCTGCTGTGTGCTGCGGCTGCTGTATGTGTGTGTATGTGTGTGTGTTTCTACAGGTCAGTGAAGTCTGCAGGGCCCCAGTGGAGTGGCACTAGTAAGAAACTGGCAGCATCACCAGTCTGCTGCCATATCTTGCCAGCACCTTGTTGTCTGGTTTCAACTCAGTACAGAACCACTTTAAACACACCGTGAGCCAAAATAGTGTTTGTTCTATGACTCAGTCAATACTTTGTCTGCTCTGACTATTAATGAAACCATATATAGTATACTACTATGCAGATCAAATGAGTGTAAGTGTTCTCTTGAGTCCGTTGGCATCGGATCATTTACTGAAAAATGCTTTCTGTTTCTTTTTGAGACTAAAGAGCAAAAGAGAAAGAAAAAGAGCCTCCAAACAAAAGCAAGATGAACACTGTTTTTAATAGTCGTCCACAAACACATGCTCATCAGTGTTGAACACCACAAAGTAAAAATGCAATATTTACGGAAAAATCTCACCAACTTCTACTCCCTTTTCCTGGAACATCTGTAAATGAAAGCTTTGGAGAGGGGTCAACAAGTGAGCAGTATCCAGTATTTGAAGTATTGAATGCAGAAGATACATTTAAATGATGTCTAAATGCACAAGAATAATACTCAAACGCTTCAAGCCACCCAGAATAAGCAATGAGTTTCCTTTCTGAGACCCTACCACATAGGTCAAAGTTGGTCATATGCTCCTCTGACCTTTTGAAACTGGTAAGAGGATATGCTGAAAAACAATGAAAGTAGACGTTGTTGGTGTTATTTCCATCTCTTACTTTTAGGAATTTTGATTCTACAAACATCACCGGAAACCTAATGAATATGACAAAACTTCCTTAGAAGTGCTTCTTAGGTGGTCACTTAGCTTTGGAAATTCCATTCACTTTATGATGTCAGAATTGTTGAACGACATTTTGTATGAACTGACAATATCTGGAACTGACAATTTTAACATTTGCATGCACTTAACAGTAATTTCCCTGGTATTTGGCGGTGAGTCAATAAATAGGGTTTCAGCTTCTGTCTCTAACCCTTCTTTGATGAGTCACTTTAATGTGTACAATGTCTTCCAGGGACAGAGAGACTGTTTGAAAATGTGTACCGTTATCCGCATTTCTAAACAATTGTTGCATTTTGCTCTTTTACATGATGGTCGGCTTTGCATCCTGCGTTTAAGAGTATACCACTATAAACAGGTTCAATTTCTGATGTGGTCTGACATGTCTCACCAACTAACCGACAACCGACTAACCAACAAGCCAAAACTATGCTCATATGCTGATGATGTTAGAGGATGTTAGAATACAATTTACCATGTTCACCATCTTTCACTAATTAGCACCCCTAAAGTACAACTGAGGCTGATAGGAATGTCATTATTTTCTAAAGTATTGGGCCACAACAGAGAGTGTTGGATAAAGTCAAGGTTTGGCTCATGGTACTAGAAGAAATGTTAAGGAACCACCAAAGATTGGACATTTCCTCCTAAGGGGAACATGAATACTAGTAGGAAATTACATGTTAATACATTCAAAAGTTGTCAAGACATTTCAACATGGCGCTCTACGGTGTTGTAGGGGCAGAGCGCTTGCCACATAGAGCTTTGCTTGTAAGCAGCTGACCGCAGTTCGAACGGTAATTTGCTGCATGTCTCCCCCTCTCTCTCTCCCATTATTTCCTGTCTCTATATTTCAACATAATGTCAACCTGAAGGTAGCACTATAGAGTCAATGGATCCCCAAAGTCAGTAGATCCATCCTGAGGTCAGCATGGATATCTTGAAATTCCACAGCTATGCAACCAGTAGTAGTTGAGATATTCTAGTCTGGACCAAACCTCTGCCAAAGTACAGCTGAGTTTGATAGGAATGTTATTATTTTCACAAGTGTTGGATAAAGTAAAGATTTGACTCATGGAGCTAGAAGAAATATTAAGGAACCACCAAAGATTGAGCAGTTCCTCCTAAGGGGAACATGAATACCAGTATTAAATTACATGGTAATCCATTTAATAGTTGTCAAAACATTTCACCAAAGTGTCAACCTGATGGTAGCACTAGAGTCAAGGGAAGTCAGCAGATCTGTCCTCAGGGCACCATGGATATCACCAAATTCCACAGCTATGCAACCAGTAGTAGTTGAGATATTCTAGTCTGGACCAAAGTGGTGAACCAACTGACTGATGGACTGACATTGATGTAGTTAAAGCCATGGCACTCGGATATCTAAAAATAACTTAAAGAATGAGCATAAACACCATTTATCATTATTATTGTGAGAACGCCAGGTTTTCCTGGGAAAAGCCTGATATGCGGTACCAGTCAAAACTTTGGACAAACTTTCCCATTTAAGTGAAATGGAAAGCTTGTCCAAACCTTTGATACTGTGTTCCCAGAAAAGGTATAATTCTAAAATTACAGGAAAACATTCAACTTTACTAAAAAACAGTATTAAATGCATTTAGTTTCATTTCTCATTCTGGATCTCCATCATTTGATCATCGTATGGTCTCTTGTGAGTGACTTTTTATTCATGCAGTTCCAAGCCAATGTTTGAAAAAGGATCTTACAGGTTATTTAAACCTGAAATGTCACACAGTAGTATGTCCAAGATTAATTCAAACACATTTATCATACATGCTGAAAAGATTAATGTCACTTGGATAAAGTAATAATCGTATTCTGATGTGGCCAGCATCTGCAGTCTCTGGCTCTGTCTTTGAAAACTAACCAATCATATGTTACCATCTCAAACACACCCCTCTCAGTCTCCCTCCTCTCTCTCTCTCTAAAACACACACATACACACACACATACACATGCACAGACTCATAAGTTGCCCTTAGTCATACCCTCAACCACAGGGCTCACACCCACATGTTGTACTCCCACACACAAACCCACACACTACACTGACTCACTCATACCCTCATTGCTGACTCATAATCAGGAAATTAACGGACGAGTCAGATCAAGGAATACAACGGTTCATTGAATGGTTTATAGCGATGCAAGTCGAACGAAACTTCCACAAATGTCCCCGTTTCATTTTTTTTTTTTTTTTTTGCATCCCGAGCAGACTGACGCCCTTCGTCTTCCTCACTGGCTAACAATAAAAACCCTCTGACCACTGAGAACAAAAAGGAAACCCCCAAATGAGAAGGAATTCAAGACTGTATTATGCTTATTTAAATTGTTCTGTGTTGACATGTGGACGGATAATTGATGTATTTTGTCTTGACGTTACAAAATGTGGTGAGCGGTTGTATAACGAGACCAACATGAAAAACTGCACCATTAAGACTAGTTCAGCACAGATGTTTGGACCGACATGAAGCTTGGAAGCAGATCAGCTCAGAGTAAAAAAGAACTGACGGGGCTGACACAAACATGGAGTTGGACACCAGGAAGGGTGACTGAAATAAACAACAAAATGAGAAATGATCTGAAGAAAAAGGACCAAGAGACTAACAGTAACTCAGGCCGGATGGCTTTTAACCAGTATAATACCAAATTATTTACTGTACCGTATGACTTGATGACATCGAAAGGAGGATCGATGTGAATTGTGATGATTTCAGTGACAGGACACCATATAAAACGACTTGAAATAACTTTAACGCTCCTCTGCTTTATTCTTGTTACCTACTGACACCGCTTCTATCTGTGTGTCGCCAAACATTAGCATGGCATCATGGCATTAGCATATATTTACAGAAGAAATGTGAAACTAAAACAAAAGTGGGAAGTAGTTTTTCAAACTGATGTTGTTGCCATTTGAGTCTTTGTTTTAGTTCCATGTTGAAATTTGTGCCTAACCGCAGTACTATTGGTACTCTTCCCTCCTCAAATGGTCATCCAAACGGTTGACCTGAATTTAATAAGAAAAACACAAGTTTTCACTCATGACTGGTAGTATCCAACTGCATGTAATTTGACTTTTTAGTCTATGAGGTTGCAGCAGAACATAGAGATGAGTGGTGTCTTATTTGTGATGATTAGTGCAGTTAAAGATTACCTGAATAAAGTCTCTTTTAAGAAACAGTAACCTCTTTACAAGGATCATGCAAACACTAACACATCTTTAGCTAGGGTTAGGGTTTTCTTGATGGTTTTCCAGTTCAAACTTTGCAGCTTCAATTNAGTCTTATTTGTGATGATTAGTGCAGTTAAAGATTACCTGAATAAAGTCTCTTTTAAGAAACAGTAACCTCTTTACAAGGATCATGCAAACACTAACACATCTTTAGCTAGGGTTAGGATTTTCTTGATGGTTTTCCAGTTCAAACTTTGCAGCTTCAATTTGTGATGTTGTGGTGATAAAACAGCTATATATCTAGTATATATCATTAGACGATTATGTTATGGATTCAAGTGGGGTCAGTCCTATGTTCCCATAGCTCACTGGTCCCACATTACGACTATTTTCCCCCAAAATTAGGCCCAGTGGTTCCATATTACTATCAAGGAGAATAGGGGACAAGCTTTTAGGGTTAGGGTTAGGGAGCTGTAGGACCATAGTTGGGCTGTGGGACCATTGGGCTGTGTGAGCATAGACATGCTCCCGATTCAAGTAACTTGAACCTCAGGCATAAAGACCAGACTCTACAACTCATCATCTAGTCTGCTTATGTGGCTGACAGGTTCAAAGATCTGTGGCTTTATATTAGGAGATGTCACAATGACTCAGCCATATTGCTATAGTATGAGTGGGCTGATGTGTCAAAAGTAAGTGCTAAAAGGTTTCAGATAGTATGTGATATGTAACCTCAACTCAGTAAGTTAGGCCAGAATAACAGAAGTTGATACTCAATGGTTCAAAACATTCATTCCTTATGATTATGCCATTGGGTATCATTTGGGTATAGTGGGTTCATGTTGGTATCACTGCACTTAAACAAATATCCCAACTTTGCTGAAGATTTTGGTTTTATATATAGATATGACTTTGTCTTTTCAGTATCCAAATGTAACACAAGATTATTATCACTCAGCAGTTACATGACCAAATGGTATACTATGTTGTGACCCCATTTTTTGATGTTGTGGTGTCAAAATGGGCTAGTATAGCTTGGAATCTGTTAAGGATTGGTACTTCATAAGTTCAAATTCAGGCACTCCAGAACAGACTTTGCAACTCATCATCTTGTCTGTTTATGTGGTTGATGCAGTTGAAAGTCTGTGACTTGATATTGGGAGATGATAGAATGACTCAGCTGTATTATTATAGTATGACTATGAGTGTTCAAAGGGTTTCAGATATTATGTGAAATGGGGATTGGACAGTAACCTAGGCCACATGCAACCGTTGCTTTTGATTATATCATTGGGTATCTATTCGGTATGGTGGGTTCATGTGGGTATTTTTCTACATTGTGTTAAATCATCTGTTATGTTATCAGCTTCCCCTTTGTTCTCATGATAGGGCAGTTGTCCTTTACGGGCCAGAGAAACTGAAACTGAGACAGACAGACCAACAGTTAGAGGACCGGTCCTGTTCTGCTTTACAACTAATTGAAGCAATCATAATAAAAGGCCAGTAAATCCCCACTATTAGCCTGTTAAGGACAGGAAACAGAGACTGGCTTTTATCGCTGCTTCTCCTCACTGCTGCCCATACCTGCAGCTGTTTGCCTCTACACGCATACACATACAGTCATGTGCACACACACACACACACACACACACACACACACACACACACACACACATACAGTACAGTAATACACTCAGATTTCCTTTCCTGGCTGTTTGGGCTGCATTAGCTCACTCTATTTTTAGGTTCCTGTGTGCGTTTTTCATTACTGGATAGTAAACAGTACCTCTGCTCGTAACTAAGAGGGAAATAAAGATTTCTACTCCTGGACAGGATGAGGAGCGCCAGGGAGCTGTTGCCCCCACTAATGAGTCTCTCGCTGGGGGTTGGACCGAGCTCCCTGAGGGCCTTTCTGGCTGGAGCCTGGATGCCAACTCAGTGGAAAACACACAGCTCCGTACGGGCTGGTGGAAGGTCGTCGTGCTTTAAGTTGCCCTTTTTCTTTACTCTTTCTTTTGACTCTTCTGTCGCTCCTCTGTTTGCCCTGTCATTCCTATACTTAAAGGGGGGAATTCCCCTATTCTGCGGCCGCTGCTGGCTCTGAATGGGCCCGGCTGGGATGGGAGAGCAGGGTGGAGGTTGTGTGTGTGTTAGTGGTGGTGGTGTAGGGGTGGGGTAGAAGGGGTGGGGGGGAGTAATGGCCCAGTGAAAGACTCTTTTGTAAGACTCCTGCTGTTTGACAGTGGGGCTATCCTCCCAGGACTCATCTTCGGCCCTGCCACACCCACCCAAGCCTTTCATATGGTAAGGCCTTCTAATGGCTTTAACACTCACCCGATTGCTACGGCACTCCCAAGCAACCAACGGGGCTACCCACCCTGTCCTCGTTCTCTCCCCCCTCCTCTTCCTTCTCCTCCCTTGGCAACCAACCACCTTNGAGCCTTTCATATGATAAGGCTTTCTAATGGCTTTAACACTCACCCGATTGCTACGGCACTCCCAAGCAACCAACGGGGCTACCCACCCTGTCCTCGTTCTCTCCCCCCTCCTCTTCCTTCTCCTCCCTTGGCAACCAACCACCTCCACTGCTGCCCCGGCAACTGCTTCTGCCCCACTGAACCTGCCCCAGCAACTGCTTTTGACTTTCAATCAGTTCAGGTTCATTTCTGANCCACTGCTGCCCCGGCAACTGCTTCTGCCCCACTGAACCTGCCCCGGCAACTGCTTTTGACTTTCAATCAGTTCAGGTTCATTTCTGACTCCCTCGCTGGAGGGGCTGGGAGGTGGGAACAGAGAGAGGAGAATAGGGATGGGCAGGGATGTGCACGTAGGGGTGTGCATGTTACGGGATATAGCTCCCACCCTCTATAACATGCACATAAACAACATGACACCAAATATCAAAGGTGTAAAATCTGGTGCCAAGAAACTAAAATAGGGTAAATTTCCCAACAGGCCCACAGCAGTCACTCTCTGACAAATCTGTTATTGTGCTGTTATTGTTGTATCTAACTGCCAATAAGAGGCGTAGACATATGTATGCATGCATGCACACACAGTCAGAGACAAACAGTGTGGAGAATGAGGTGTTCCTGTCAGCTAGGGGTAGCATACACACATTGGGACTTGGTTAAATTAAGGTTGGCCTTTCCACTGGGTGCTCGGGGCTGGATTTGCATTTGAATCCAATTGTGAGGGCCTAGATTTATGCCTCTGTGAGTGATGCCCAGCAGTGCTTTTTTCTGACTTTCTCTAACTGTGTCGCACTCCTTATTGCCCTATTCTCCTCATGCTCGTCCCACACACATACCCCTCCTCTTTATTGCTTGTTTTCCAGGGCAGGGCCCACATTTGATATTGATTTCACGCTTCCCACGAAAGGTCTTGGTCATTATTTTAATGTATTCTGCTGTATTTATAGTCCACTATAAGGAAGATTTATCACATGGAATTACAATGCAGTTATACCACCTTAACTTTAACCACACATTTCAACACATAAAACTGTAAACCTGTGCGCTATTTATGCAATTTGTAAGACTAACACTTTGGAATGTTCTAAGGAGCTAACATAAGAGAAAAAAAGAATTTGTTTTGTAACTTTTGTTTTACAAAAATGTAATTCGTGAACATGAAATGACATGTATCAATGTGAAATAGGTTAATCCTTATGTTGGGCAAGGTAGTAACTGTTTACAGGGATTGTTAGTAGAGTGCTGTGCAAGCTAACTGCTAACTTTCTAGCCAATAATAACTTCAGAATAGCTCCCAGAACATCTCCCTGTTTTCCCTCTAGATGTTAATTTGAAGCTGTTAACGAATTAGTATAGCTCAATAATGAACAGGTCTATGCTAACATGACTTAGTATAGCTTAATAATTAACAGGACTATGCTAACAGGACTTAGTATAGTTTGATAACTAACAGGATTTAGCATAGCTCAATAGCTAACAGGACTATGCTAACAGGATGAGT
>JANJYP010061471.1:0-14704 GCA_024605115.1 Rastrelliger brachysoma
AAAGAAAAAATGTCCAGTGTGTATCTGTCACAAGTTCTCATCATGGGGCTGCTGTAGTGCGTGAACATGCGAGCACACCTGCAGTCGGGCTCTAGCATAGTGACAGGTTTAGGTTATAAAAAATGTACTACATGAGGTTGATTCGAGTAAACTCTGGATGTTACACATTCAGGATGCTTGGATTACAGCAGACGAGCAGTATGGAGGAATATTACAAAGTTTTTGGTGTACTTTTATGGACCTTTTCGTCTTGAGCGCCAGCGACTCTCGTTATATGGATTTCGGTGGACCGCGTAAACCCCTCCGCGCCTCCAGCTGCATTTTGAGGAATAAAAAACTATAGCGGAGTGTTCATCAGCCTGAGGGTGAGTCGATAATGACTGAATTTAATTTTTTGGTGAACTATTCCTTTAAAAAAAAAAATAGAAAAGAAAACAGTTTCCATGGGTTAAAGTATTTAGTGTGATCTCTCCTTATAGGTGTTGGTACAGGGTCACTTTATTCATCCCCTAATTCAAAATTGACCTAACATTTCCATAAGTAAAATAAAAATAAATAAATTAGAATGGAATTGAATAAATAATAAAACCATCGGCAAAATAAATAATTTGTTTAAAGGCGCTTTTCAAGGCACTCAAGGTCACTTTACAAGTTACACATGAAATAATAACAGTACATCAAGCTATATACAGCAGTGTTCACAAAGGTAGCACCAGGTCAGTCACCAGGGAGTTTAAAAACCCAGTCACATGCATTTAGCGCTGCGTGACATCTAGATTTCATACAGCAAAAAAATCAGCCTCGGTGATGTGGCTGGAAAGCAGTGTTCTCCACTTTAAGATCTGTTTGTAGGGAAGTGATAATGACTGGTCTGAAGGCTCTGGCAGAAGATATTTATCATGCTGATAAGCTTCATCAATGGGCTGAAATGCAGTGTGAAGTAGCTCATCAGACAGACCTGTTTGAGCTCTCCCCGGGCGGTCACTTTCCTCTCACTGTATCACATGCAGCTTCAAGGGGGATGCAAGGGGCCTGGTGTGATATGATTTGCATACACACTTCAGCATTTTTTTTTTTTTTTTTTTTACACAAGCAAGAGACTCTAGTGGAAAAAAAAGTCCAGTCCATTTTTTTATTCTTTCACTAAAATATTCAATGGTGCAAAAGGTTGTAGAATAAAAGGAATCAGAGCTGACATCTGAATACGATGCATGCTTCTCCATTCTCATCCTATAGCCTCTTTTTTTAGGGCATTTTCACCAGACTTTATATTGAGCTCATGCACCTCCAAAACAGCAGCTGATCGATATGTTATTGCAGCATTGTCAGGGACATATCTGCCATTAAAATTCCAGCCTGACATTACTCCCTCTCTCGCCACAATAGGGTCTGGGTTCTGCAAAAAAAGAAAAAAAAAAAGCCTGTCTGAGGTAACGTCACATCCCCTATTATTAAAAGTAAAGCTTCATTCTCTTGAAGGTTATCGCCGGTATCACCTGGATGAAGATTTGCTGCAGGGGCAGAAAAGTGAGGCGGCGGCGGTGGTGGCGGTGTTGGCATTGGCTCTCTCTTCTGGGAACGAGAGAGAGTGAACACAGCATTAAAAAACCTTTAATTTGTTAATTGCAGCAAACGATTTCCCCAGCCAATTATCCAAATGCCACGGTGAAACATTGCAAGACTTTCCTGAAAGTGCTTGGTATCATGCCTCATGCATTGGTAATAGCGAAAATGGGGGAGTGCAAATTGCCTTTTTCTCCCTTCCCTCTCTGAGTTTTTAAATTGTTCAAGCTGTTGTTGCAATTTATCTTTTATACCCGCTGATCCCCTATTGTGTGAAGAAAAAAAAAAAAAATCATTCTCCAACAACTGTAGATCTGTCTGTATAAGCAGGGGAGGCAAACATAATGACATGCTGGGAGAAATTACACAGTGATGTAAAATTCACTTATAGTGTTGTTATTGGAGACTATAATAGAAAATACAGTATAGGTCTAATACATGTATAATTTTTTTTTTTTCCCTGAGACATTTTTATGAATGTCTCAGCCGGTGTTCAATAGCTAAACTGATTTATCTGATCTGGGTGAGTTTCTGCACAGCAATATAATCATTTTGATCTTGTTTTACAGTGTATCTTTGCGGAAACATGCAGGAAAAATACTTTACAAAAATGCAAGAAGTGAACGAGTTTGAGTCTTTATTTATTGTCAATAAAAAAAAAAATCTTTCCGCAATGTTTTTTTTTTTTTTTTTTATGTCTTCTCTCCTTTTCCCTTTTATTCTCGGTGTCAAGGTGCTCCTGCAGTCATATTAGCTTGTCAAGGCAAGCTTTTTGATCTATCTCCAAGCTTTAAAATAAACAATTCTGAGACTGAGGCTGAATGCTCCTTAAATCAGCAACGTGATGATCCGCTGTGTTGTTGCACCGAGGCGGCTTTGCGTTTTGCATCGTGAGATTGACAAGTGCTCAGATTGAGGGGAAAAATGTCTTATTTTTTGGATTGGCAACATGACAAAACATTTAAAGGTTCTTTTTCCCTCATGCTGCGTCCCCATAAAAAATCCTTTTCATACACTGTGTGGGCTCCGTTCCCTCTGCTTGCAGGTCAAAGTACTTCTGCATTTGTTATATTTGAAGAAGATTGCTGGTGGATTGGGGGTAAAGTGCTAGTGGCAGGAGATCAGGGATGTGATCCTAAGGGCATAAGGTAGCATCTGAATACAAAGGAGATCATAGTGTGGCATCGCTTCAAATTTGAGGTTTTAATGTTTTTTTCCCCCCATTAATCCCTGATGCCGATAACCTCCGATCTGATCCAACTTCAGCCTCTTTATTGAAGGCTTTGTAGATATTAATCTTCACAATGTTTGTTGGTGTTGATGTCAGATTTAAGAGCAACAAGATCTGTTTAAGTTACAGGAAAACATAGGGGAAAATAAATAAATATGTGAATCAGTCACAGCACAGATGCAGTATGATGGGATTACTCTATTGTTTTATGTTTCTTCATATTTGTCAAGCCTTTTTAGAAATTCAGAGGTGTCTTTCTCAGAGGAGTTGTTGAAAGCTGCTCTGCTAAAGGTTATGTGATTTTGTCGACTCCGGTGTGACACTTTTAAAAGAAAACTCAGGAAAATGGCTTGTTTGCTTTTTTCCTGAGAGTAATATGAAAATGTTTATACCTCTGTGTATTCAGTGTATCTTCAGTGTCTATTCTAGCTTAGCATAAAGACTGGTATTTTACATTTGGTAATGTACATGTTGAGTTTCCAACAAGGTTATCCTATAATTGTATCCACTGTAACGTATAGAAGTACACAATAATGTAACATTAATACAGTAATTATTAAATATTTTTATTAATTTAGGTTCCATTTAGGGTCAAGAGAGCCAGGTTTCTGCTGTGGCTCAAATGTATTATTATTATTATTATTTTATATAATATTTATATTGTTAATTTAATTTTATTTTACTTTTGGAAAAGTTATATCAATTTTGAATTTGAAAGATCAATAAAGTAACCCTATACCTATATACCCTGATGCATCAGAAGGTTTCACGTCGTTTCTCTCGGTGCTAAGCGTCTGAAACCCAGCCACAGACAATCGTTCACTACACGGTGGGCAGACACTTTCTGCTTAAAACCAATTGCGACTGTTTGTTCATGACATCAGCCAATCGCTACTGGACTTGCCGTGGTGCATGTTACTCGCTCAAATGCATTGTTTGAAATCTCTGTTCGCTGATTGAGATGGAGCGAATGCAAGCTGATGCATCAGGCTAATACCTATAAAGAGAGGTCACACTAAACACTTATAGAAGCTGTTGTTTTCTATTTTCTTTTCTTTCTTCTTTTTTTAATCCTGCATACACATTTCCTGTCTTTTCTGGTTGTATACAAACTAAGAGACTGATCAATAATTATATACAGTCATTATAGCATTAATAAAACAACACATCTAATGGACTACCACTTTGAACAGTACTGTGTGTGTATACTACACACATACAGTAAACACCTCCTTAGTTGTTTTTGTATAGAATGTATCTAATATTTTCAATGTGTAGATTAATCATGTTGTACTTACATTACAGCCTTATAACAGTATTACATTCAAATTGAATGCACTCAGTAACTGAATGTACCAGTTGCTTAATTGCAAAGAGGAATTCACCTCCTTTAAAAGATTAAGGCAGCCTTTGTGAATGAGTCACTCAGCCTCACAACACCAGTTTGAAATGTGTTATGATACAGGCTCTGAGTAAAAAAAAAACACAAAATAACTGTACCGCTTCTGTGCAACTTCCACCTTATTGATGTGAGAGTGCTTTGTAGTAATTGAACCAAAGCCACTATTACTTGCTATCTTAGTTTCATTAGCTCTTGCATGGTAACCAGATGAAACACACTATTTAATACAATTTTGGGAAAAAAAAGACAAAGTGTAATTCTGGCTCAGACAGCTGTCAATGGCAGCACAGGTTTTATAGCTCACTATTGAAAACAGAAGATTGGGAGTTTTACTTAATTGTTGGAACAATCCTGTAGGGATAATCTTTATTTTGACTATCCTTCAATAACCCCTGGGGATATTTCTTGGTAACAACTTGTAAAAAGATATTACAGTTGTTATGATTGTCATTAGGATTTGTGGGCGTGGGGTCAGGTTGTGTCGTGGTGTTTTTGGGAAAGGGTCATCAACCCAGTCCGCCTGCAGCTGGAAAATTCTAATTGATACCACGTTTGGAGAGGAGGCACGGCAGACCGAGAAGACTGACTACACGACGATTTCACTGAAACCACCTTTTAAAAAAAACAACCCTACACATCAAGACTCAACAGAGTGGGCTGGCAGGGCCAACATTCCCGATCGGAGAAGAACAGTCCCGGGTAGGATCGAATTCCAGGGCAAACGTGAACAGTGCGGCGGTACTGGGTGAGTCTGGCCATCGCAGAATCCACCTACCAGGATCAGATACACTCACCCAGGGGAATACAGGTTCACGTTCACGTCAATTACATCACATAGGGATCTGTACGGTCAACCTCGTAACTGTTAGATGTTAGACTAACTTTAGGGGAGGGTGGTTAATACATCGAGCCGAGTTAGTTTAACAGGTCCTAACACAGTGGTCTAGTGGATTTAAAAGTGAAATGCCACTGTTGCTTTTCCACAGTGTAACAACCTCAATTACCATATTAGTCAGAAATTAAATAAACAAACAATACTGTATGTGATTTTGCTTTTTAGTTACATACATGTTATATCTATTATTAATGAACAGCAGCTTATCTCTTCTTAGTGCTACTGAACAGCATCTTTATTGATACAAGATGACTGATATTCAACAATAAGTATATTTATTGTACATGGAATTAAGTATCCTGATTTGATTAGGGTTTTTAAGTATTCCAGTTTTAAGTTTGATCATGTAAACACCATTATCCTGATTTCAAAAATTGGGATAAGCCCAAATTTGAGAAATCCGACTTTTCTGCCTGGAGAACTACTGGTGCATGTTAACACCTTACCCTGCACAGATGAAGCTTCTGCCAACTGACATACCAGGTGTTACCATGGATACGCTACAAACAAATGGACAGCGATAACAAGAACCTATTTCATTGCTGCCAGTGAGGTTGATAAGTCATAGCTGCAGCGTGATGTTAGTATTTAATAATCGCCCAGAGATGTCTCATTTTAACTCTGATTTTAACAGATTTTACAATTTACCGCACTTCCTGTTATAATTAATAAACATTAAACACACATGCACATATATGATGGAGTAATCAGAAACGGGGATATTGGTATTTATCATGTATACTGGGATGATGAATAATCAGATTTCTCAAAGTTCATGCAAAAATAATTTCCCGAACTTGATCAAAATTGGGATAGTCCTCAAAATCGAGATACTAAAGTCCACGTAAATGTGCTTAGTCACAGGTTTTGGTTTGGTGCTATTGCAGGTACGATGGTACCAAACCCACCGACACACAAAACTTGAACCTTTGCAGAAACAAACACTATTACATCATGCCACCATCATCATCAAACACATGTAATTTTTTTCTTTAAATGGTCATACACTAATCATTATTTCCATTCATTATCATATTTTTTTTTACTGAATATAACAAGAAAGAGATGGTTAAGAAAAAAAGTTCAACATTCTACATCAACTTTGCATTATTGTAGGACAACTTCAATTCAGGAAGCTTTACTCTACTTGTACTGACTGCAGCTAATGAGAAACAATATCTCATTTCATTATTAATATGCAGATACTCAGAGACATGACTATAAATAAATCTTGCATCTTGGTTTTCAAGTGCTTCTTTCCAACATATTTACCGATAAATTACTGGAATAATCTTTCAGGCACCACTAGTAATTTTCACTTTTCAAACATGCAGCTTCATCTTGTTTTTTATCATACATGTTATAGCAATGCCGGAATAGATGGAGCGATGTTTAGTCTTCCAGGTGGCCGTAATGCAACATTTATGGATCCAAACTACCATAAAACAGAAGAAGATCAAACAAGGTGGATGCTAATGTACCAAAAGATGTTTCTTATTATTTCCAGGAACATGATGATGAAAAGCTGTTTTGATCTGGTGCCAGTGTTTTCATATTCAATACTCAACAATTTGTGAAAGCATTAGCAAGCCTTCCATACTGTACCATAAACAAGCTGTGGCTTTGAATGCATGCCTCATTAACAGAGTCTTGTAGTGTTATCTTTATTTAATTAGCTATTATATATAATTATGTTTGGGTTGTTAGGGTTCTTTATTTGACTGTCTTGATTTGATTTTCTTTTCTTTACCTTCTTTTTTTTAATTGTTTTTTGGAAGGAGTGGGAAGAGAGGGAGGGTAAATTTAGCATTTTTATCTTTATTTTTGATGATGAGCAAATGTATAATGTTTTTTATGTTGAAAATCTCACAAATAAATCATACATAAATGTCTTGTGACCAGTTTTCTTCGTTAACCCTGAAATGAGGGAAACTCAAACCAGAGAAAGAGCAGTAACTCTATTTCTAGCCTGTTTCACAGAAAGAGGTAACTTAAGCTCTTGGTCAGTTACCATAGTAACAATTTCTGTGAAAGTAGTTTAGAAATTGTTGTTGAGCAGGTGGGATGCTCAGTTTTTGGGGTGGGACACTGAATGTTTGGACTGGAATGTGATTGGTTGTTGTCCAGCTCGGTGGCTCGGTGTGCGTGTGTTCAGCAGACGTTTATTATGAGACGGCGGTAGACGTTTGATTGACAGGTGACAGATCCTGATATCATTGGCTGAAATATACTGTACAAGGTGACGCACAATTCGTTGGCCTGCATTATTCTACATGAAAAAAAAAACCCACTTTCAACCCGGATTTATTCAAAAGTAGAATTTTACATAAAGTTTGGACCACATTGTCTGATAGATGAGGAATTACTCTGATTTTTAAAGCCATAGTAGGATGAAATTCATTTTTCAGTTCTGAATGACTTGAACCTAACTTGCTCTGGGCCAGGTTTTTCTCAATGAATATCAAGTTTCTTTCTGTCTCGGCCCCCTTTTCACAGCCACATTCTCTTTTGATGTCCTCTTTCATTCAATCAGCAGGTGAGTTTTGGCACAGTTCAGCTGTCATTAACATACAATCATTAAAAAAACAGTAGTCAGTAGGCCTGTATTAGAAGTCCATTAGGTAACTTCATGAAGATGCATGTCGGGAAGTGGTTATCAGACAGAGCCTAGATGTTCTATCATTTCCAAACAGTTATCTTTTTGAGCGGTACCATTTCATGTCAAAGTCCATCATTTACATACACAACCTAATCCGTCCTCACATTTGCAACATTACCAATCGTAGTCATGCTCTCACATCCCAGCAGATGTTATGTGCTGTGCCGTGTTTCTTTGCAAATGTAAGTTTTGAGTAAGGCAGGGCGGTCAAAAAAGTGTGTCTCGCCCTGAATCTGCTTTCACCTATCTTTGTCGTTTTCCCTGGACATAAACCACCTGTCAGATATGTTGAATTAATTTTAAATTATATCCTGTTATAACATTATGCTGCAACCTCAGACTGGGATTAGTAATTTCATTTCTTGTAGGATTTCCCAGTGTGATTGGAAGCTGCTGCAGTGGTGTTACTCTTCTTTCTGAAAACATGTTCAAACTCGCCGTATGAACGTATTAAAAACTCTAATTCCAGTAAGGGTGAAAGACCTCCTCTTTCCTGTTACCATGGTGACTTATTGAATCAGGGCTCCATTGATGCTGGCTTTTTAACTCAGGGTGAAACTACTCCAAGTTTCAGAGTTTTCTATCTCAGAGTCGATCAACTCAGACTCAGAGTTTTTTGAACCTGCTTTGTGAAATGGACCCCAGGTGACAATCGAAACTCTTTACATGCTTGTCCCTGCACTTTTACTGCTTTAATTCACAACGCAACCATACCAGCATTTTCCTTTTAATGTTACAAGGTCTTGAGGCAGGAAAACTAGCTGTACCAATTTCCTTGAATTCCTCAATTTCCCATTCAAACATGCCCCTATGCAAGAAATTTTTCCTGAACATTTCAAGGGCCTAGACTGCATGTGTGAAACGGGCTTAATACGTCTCACCCTCACTGCTCTCTCTCTCTATCTCTCTTTCCGTTTGCTCTCTGTTTCTCTCCCCCTCTCTCTTTCTGCTCTACCATCTGTAATGAGCTAAGCAGTGGAGTGTAAGCAGCTTCGTAGATAATGAGGCACAATTCCCTGGGGAGTCAAGCTGGGCCCACAACTTTAATATACCATTTCTTCATCCTGAAAATGAAAGCAATCAGAATGGAGAGACCGAGGAAAGAGAGAGAGAGAGAGAGATAGATGCAGCTCGAGCCTCCTATCTCTATCTCTGTTCGAATCTGTAGCGTGATTCGGGAAAAACAGCTTGATAGGGCAAATATTTATTGGTATTGCCAATTGAAGGATGTAAACATTTTCGAGGTTCAGTCAGATTAAAACAAAACTGCTCCAACACCCAACAGCCATTTTGCCCACCCCACTCCCAAAACCACACAGCATCAATTTCTCATTACATACTATATCAACTAGTCACATTTGTGCATCCACCTCTTTACAAATACCACTAAATGCATTTCTAAAAGTCTCCAGCTATAATGGATTGTGGATATATAAATGCCATAGATTATTTTATGGCTGGAGATAGCAGCTTGGCAGTATACCTCAGCGGTGGGAGCAGAGACTTCTCCAGCTTTTCTTGGAGGATATCTCCATAATAGCCTCATTATTCAACTGTGAGCCCAGCAACACACAGGCTGAAGTAATGAGCCCCTCACTAGTTGCTGAGTATCACCTTTTTGCAAGAGGTTGCATGGAGAAAGCATCCTGATTAGAAGTGCTAGTGTTTAGCTATTTTGTAGCAGTAATGCAAGAAAAAGGTCACAATCTTCATTCTTATTTATTTATTTATACTTTTTTTTAGATTCATTAAAATCATGAGGGGTTAGTTCAATAATCAAGAGCAATAGCAGCAAATGTCCCAGCCAGGAGCAATAGATTGTAGACTGAATGTGTTGTAAATAATTCAAGTAATGCTTCACCAATACGTGCTGTTGGAAGAGACATTCATTATAAAATGCACTTGTAGGTTTCTCTGTCTCACCCAAGTGACCGGACCACTGCCAACGAGCATAATGCGAAGAAGTCCTCCAAACTTTGGTTCAATTATGTATATTTTATACTGATTGATGACATTCTTTTGTTTGTCAGTGTGTCTAAAAAAAAAAAAAAAAGAAGAGTTTAAGTGGACTTACCATACACATCCACTGGTTTGTATTTTCCATTACTGACAGATAAATCACTGTAAAATGTAGTGAGCTACCAGTTACTCTACATTAAATGAAGCTTCACTACACTGATGGGGACACTAGTGGTGAATAGGGAGAACATTTTAAATAACAGATATCACCATGAAACTTTCTCAGTTGATTACTTACACTAGTATGAAGAAAAAATGTATTACAAGTTTTTGAAATGTGTATGTTTAATTATGCAAATTAGGCATTATCTCATAAAAAATGTGTGATTTTGCATCAATTTTCGGTAGAGAAATCTGAGTCTATAATACAGCCAGGTGCTAAATTCTTTTTTCATTTTGTTAACACACAAGATGAAAAAGGATAATGACAGAGGGATTTCATGATATCTGTTTTCATTACCTAGGAAATCAAAATATACTGTCCATATTTATGTCACATTTTTCTGAACAAAATGTGACATAAATCAGGTCAGGAATGATTTATTAACAAACTCCTCTGTAAATATCTTCATGATGCTGCTGGGTGTATAAGTGGAAAGTTTGGTGTACATACGTTTTATACAGGCTGAGATATTGATACTGGAATATGACAAAAAACTCATTTTGAGAAAACGACATTTAAAGATTTAAACAGTGGTTAAACTTAATGCTGAAAGTAAACACAATTTCATGAAACAAACATCTTAATGTATGTTTTCTGTGTTTTCTTTATAGTACCTTCAAAGAATATTGAAGAAGTAAAGTAGCTAAAAATCTCAAAATGGACCACTGCATGAAAAATTGATCATCAAACCAACTTCATTACAGGTTGTTGCTATGTAGTGATCAATAAAACTGTAAAAGAAAATGTACACTTCAGTTTATTAAACATTTCTCTCCCTCTGCTTTTACTGCTATAAAACCACCATATAAAAACATACTCACATAATCATAAAAAACAGGTGTAAATGAAACCTCAATAACTTGTGGTTCAAACCATAGCAGCAAAATAAGAAAGACCTGCTCTAAACAATAAACAGCCTGGCAAAAAAGTGATGTGAAGTGACATCAAACATGAATTTAAAGGAACACACTCCCTTCCCCCTATCCTCTGTTACTGCCCATCCCGCTGTCAGGTCTGTGACATCACATGGAGGGGCATCTGTCATCACCTAGGTTACCACTTCAGACTGTTGCATTTAAGGTTTAGAAATGTTTGGCGTCTAGAAAAGTAGCTTTACTTGACGCTACAGTGTTATTTGAATGGTAAAATAGTTCACTACTGAAAATCTATTTGTTGTTGAAAACACAATGCTGAGAAATTAATAATGCTACTGCTTGTAACGCTGCTACTACTCAACGCTGAATACAGATTTAACCCTCTTGTTTTCCTCTCAGGTTAATTTTGACCCATTTTTAACTGAAAAATGGCATATTATCATATAAATGAGGCCTATTGAGTATAACTTCCAAAAATATATGTAATACTGGTGGAGCATGGGCTGAAATTAAGTTGGCTAAAAGGGTTTAATGCAGAATTTTTTTCTAATTTATGTTGCACAAATAATTAAACCAAAAGTTGCACAGTTGACAGGAAAGCAACAGGATGGTTAAAAAAAAAAAAATTGGCCCTTTTTCACTGGCTCGTCTCAGCTCTACTCTACTCGACTCGACTCTCCTCGGTTTGTGTAGCGTTTCCACCAGCACGGTACCTCGTACCAGGTACTATTTTTAGTACCTGCTCTGCTCTGGTTCCAAGCGAGTCGAGCTGGTTCTAAATGGTGACGTTGAACGATTGCCACTGATTGGTCAGAGCCGTTGTCACTGAGGAGTCATGAGTGTGACACCCTGACACAAGAATCAAACCCGCCATTTTTAAAAAAACAGAAACTACAAGGAGGAATATATCTGCTACCTACATGTAATTTTTCACCGTGGTCCGTTGACGAGGTCCAGACCTTTGTGTCTTGAGGCCAACGAGTGGATCCAGTGAGAGTTGGATGGAGCTACGAGGAAGCACCGCTGTGTAATAACGGCCCTGCCCACTGTGAGTAGGTACCAGGGCCGGTGGAAACACAACACAAACCATGTAGTCACATGGAGTAGAGCTGGAGTGTGTAGTGGAAAAGCACCATTTGTTCAGCCTCCATCTAAAACAAACTATTTTAGTTGATGTTTCTTTAAGGTACCCCTCCCGATGAGACCGCTCCATTTTGGTTTGCCAGTAAACAAACAGCACTATTAGGATTTCACTTATTTTTCCCGTTCTTTATTTTTTAACTAAAGTGGGATTTTGATCTAAAATATGAGTTGACAATGCGTAGGAGGTCTAGAGGTAACCTTGCAAACTTAGCAAACAGAGACTGAAGCCCTGCTTTTAACTTTCAGAGTGCATTTTATATATGTCATGCATAACAAATAACAGAAAACCACATAAAGCTTGATACATCCCCTGTACTGCATTTACTCAAATTCAATAAAATATTTACTTTCTGTACATCCTTTTAAATTTTTTCTCAATTCGGAGGAAGGATCATTTGCTTCACTCTTCTACATTGCTAGTTATATTTCAGGTTAATAATTAGCATACAGCACATATGATCTTAAGTTGTCCATTAAGTAAAGTTAGCTCCACCCTCTCCAGCTATATCATCAATATATCCACTTCCTTCCTATTTTATAAAAGCTTTACAATGTAACGATCTTCTTTATTGATTGATTGAAATACTTGATAAATTATTTATGAATGACGTGAAATATTCATTATATTGGTCGTCATTTTCCACTTGTGAACTCAACACAGTTAATCCTTCTTTCCTGCTGTCAAAAATCATACTGAGGTTATTTGAAGTTCATTGTTAAGACTTTTTTCATTTTACTACTCCAAACTTTCAAGGCGATTGATAAAAAAAAAAGAAAAAAAATTATTTCCCCTTGCAGCCTTGGAGTGGGCAGTGTGTAGTGTGTGTGTGTGTGTGTGTGTGTGTGTGTGTGTGTGTGTGTGTGTGTGTGTGTGTGTGTGTGTGTGTNGTGTGTGTTTGACTGACAACTGAGCTGAAAAGGACACCGAGAGCAAAATAAACAAACTTGTTCTGGTAAATAGCTTACAACCCAAGGTGGTGTCGAACAATAAGTACTGTACTCTGCCACTTTGTTTAGCATCTAAACAGAAAATGTTGACATTTACAAGACAGTTTTTGAGCCGTTCCAAACAACACATGTAACCGTGTTCCTTTGAAAATATGCGCAGCAGCAAATGTGTTTTTGCAGGAAACATAATGCCAGAGGGATTTAAATTTACTAGTAAGATAATTAAGAAATTAACTATAATAATCTGTCATGTTGCAAAAATGATGATAGCGAACATATGAGCAAAATATTAATTAGCATATTTCATTTTCTACAGCATTGTTCAACTTTTTAATAATTATCTGGCAGCGCTTTGATAAGGTTAAAGAAAGATCAAGGTCTTGGTTTAATAGAGGAAACATGTGACAAACATGTTTATTAAAATTTATTTTCACTTACCTTTTAACCTTTTTATTGCCTAAATAAATGGTCCACAACCCCCAGTTGATACCGGGCCATACAAGAAATGATTAATTATTTCAGTTTTAATTATTATATTAGTTATTATTAGAGCTTTTATTTTGAAAAATGATCGGATTCTTTCGGTTACATCTTGGTCACTTGAGTGCTTAAATTTAAAGTCGTACAGAAATCGTTATTTGTCCTGTCTCCTTCCCCGAGTTGCAGCACGACTTTACACGAGTGAGGAAAATGAATCTGATTGGCCGTTATCAAGCGGGTGGGATGTTCAGTTTTTGGGGCGGGACACTGAATGTTTGGACTGGAATCTGATTGGGTGTTGTCCAGCTCGGTGGCTCGGTGTGTGAGTGTGTTTAGCAGACGTTTATTATGAAACAATGGTAGACGTTTGATTGACAGTTGACAGATCCTGATATCATGGGCTGAAATATACTGTACAAGGTGACGCACAATTCGTTGGCCTGTATCATTCTACATGAAAAAAAAATAACCCACTTTCAACTTGGATTTATTCAAAAGTAGAATTTTACACAAAGTTTGGACCACATCGTCTGATAGATGAGTAAGTACTCTGTTTTTTAAAGACATAGTGGGATGAAATTAATTTTTTAATTTCTGATTGACTTTAACCCTGTTAGCAAAATGAATAAGAAACAGACGTCTTAGGAAAGTTTCTTTGCATAGGGGAAAAGGCCCAGTGAAGAGACAGAACAGGTAGATTTAGATAGAAAAATATGGAATAGTTGGTTCTTATCATTTATGTATGTTTCCATGCGAGTTTTTAATTATTATTACATATTTAATGAGCAGAGATAATGTTACCAGAGACTTTGATGTTATACTCATGTTATGTTGTTGGTACAATGTTATGAGAAAGCCGCTAATAAAGTTGCATACAAGTACACAGTGGATTCAGGTTTATTATTGTATTATAACAATCTACGGACCCCCCACAGGCTGCAGTAAAATTGTCAAGCATTGACCGGTCTGCGGTGATAGAAATGTTGGGGACCACTGGCCTAAATGATCAATGGAAATCAGCATGATGACTATTTATATGCTAAGAAGCACTTTCATCACTCTGAGAAAAACGCAGAAAATAATTGTCTCTGAACATGCACACAGCAATTACCTTTACCATAAACAACTATAATTATGAAAAAAAAACAGTGTTGAATATCATGTTGGTGATATCACTTTATGTAAATACAGTTTAAAATGAAACAATTTGATTAGCTGTCTAAAAAACACTTTTTACATCTACACATATATGGAGAACCAATTGCATTTCTGCTGGTTAATGCATATATAGAGAGTGCCATCAAAATTACATTTCTCCTCTTTGGG
>JANJYP010061484.1:0-11568 GCA_024605115.1 Rastrelliger brachysoma
ACTACTGCTCGGTTTATTTTTAACATGGAAAGCTGCAGTAAATAAAGACATGCTATCGTTCAGCCTCCATATGCTAAGTGTAGTCGTGAATGGACACCATAGGCTGTCCCATTAAGATATAACGTGGCGAAAAATAAATGCATTATTTACAGCTATTTTAATTTGTATTATCTTGAGATAGCTATTTTATTTAATCAATTAGGCAGTTGTGTGTGATCATTCAGTTTTAAAATACAACAAACAATATATTGACATTTATAAACACAGTTTAGGCTCAGTAAGCATTCACATATTAATTGATTTGACTTAATTTTNCTATATATTTATTAGCTATATACTTACCTATCTATTAGTTTAAAGGCATTTTATTGTATTTTGAGGAATTGCATGATGTTTAAGCAAAGCAGCCCAAGCCCATGGGCTCATCGGTTATTTATTTATTAATTTATTCGTTAATTCCCTGTGTTTAGATATATTTTATACAGAAAAGCACAAAAGTAAAAATAGAGTTAGTCGTCCTTTTATTTAACTTGGTTTTCTTTGTGCACTTTCAGGTGAAGATTTGGTTTCAGAACCGCAGAGCCAAAGAGAGGAAGCTGATCAAGAAGAAGATGGGTCAGTCTGACGGCAGCGGGGGGTCAGTGCACAGTGACCCGGGTTCAGTCAGCCCTTTGCCGGTGCCGGGCTCCCTCAGCCCCACAGACATCCACGGCTCTCTGTACCCTCCACAGGGAATGAACACCTTGCCATCTATCAGGAATATACAACAAGTGACAGTGACTCAGTGAGACAGTTCACCCTCTGGACCATCTAACATAACTGAGCACTCCGACACGCTGACAGGACACTTGACAGGCAGCCAGAGGATCAGCTCACGTCCTGACGCACCAGGCTGTGGATAAAGATGTGATTTATAGCAACGAAATGCTGGAGGCTCTTGAAATATCGCTTTTAATAGAATAGTTCTAATAAAATGGGGGATTTTTAAAAAAACGAAAAAATCAATGTGTTTCAAAAAAGCTTTAAATTGTTTGTGAGTTGATAAGATATAAATATCATTTTGTATGTGATGAAGTGTATGTGTTTGTGAATAAAAAAAGAGAATTCAGGGACCTTTTTAATGAAGTTTGAAACTGGATGTCACACTGTTGACTGACTGCTTTGACTTGACAAATCATTCACGTTAGTTTTTCAGCACAATTTACTGCTTTAGAGAAGCAGCTGTTGAAGATACGGGTCGTTTGATGGCAACATTCAAAATGTAAATAAATTGCTTTTTTTGCAGTAAACTTGAAGTTTTCTGTCATTTCTTAATTTTATATTTTGCATCAAATTTTACATTTGAACACTATATTTATATTTCACTTCCTTCCACTGCATGGAGAAAGACGCGTTTCGGCTTGTGGCTTACAGGTCAGCAGGCTACAACGCACTGCAAAACACATTTAAATGATACTTCAGATAAGAAATCTTGTCTGACAAGTGTGTTTGTAAATGATTGGTTGTCTTTTAATATTTTTAAACCTTTGTAAACCTAGTAAAAAATTTTTGTTTTTCCATCTAATTTAGATGTTCTTTTCTTCTTGTGGTCAACAGATAGGTTAACACTGAAACGCCATTTAAATAAGACGGGCGTGGAAAAACAAGATTTACAAAGGATTAAAAATAGCCTATAGAAAATATATTAATACAACCTATTAACAAGCTAGACAATATTTCTTATCTTACATCATATTTAAATTATTCTTAATGTGCATGTCTGCTGGCCGCGCTGGTCTCAAAGTGTCTCGAAGTCTTCCTATAGTTTATATGTTAAACACTCAAAAATCCCCAAAGACTCACAAAATGTCTAATACAATCAGCATACAGCCTATCAATAGTGAAACATATGTTTTCAGCTGTGTGATTTTTTTTTTACTTGTGCAGAACCAGTGTTAATGTTACATTAAATTGAGTTTATTTTCTCTATTCAATTTAACACTTGATAAAATGATAATTGCTAAACAGAACAGCATTTTCTGGCTTTTGGGCATATACCAAATATGCCATCATAAAGTACGCTTAGATTTCAATAAACATCAAATATATTGTGAAATATTTGGTAGTTTGTCTGCTACTGGTTACTAAACACAAGAAACATAAAAGCATTAAAAGCTAAGAAAGTGTAGGTTCAAAGTGTAGGTTCATGCGTAATTAGTTGAAGTGACATGTTAATTGTCATGTGGCTAGACTTGTTGTTTAGGACTTTTCCTGACTTTGACCTCATGTCCATGGCTTATCTCTAATGCAAACTGTAGAACTTTTTATGCATTATGTATTTTAAGTTACTCCTGTCATTACTCAGTATTATCTGGTTAATAACAACAATACTACTACTACTACTACTAATAATAATAATAATAATAATAATAATGATAATCAAATAATAAAAAATATTATTATTAGTTTATTATTGAATTATTATTATTATTACTGTATTATTATTATTATTATTATTATTAGTATTATTATTATCAATTTATTTATTTTAATACAAAACATTCAAGAAAGAAAGAAAGAACGAAAGAAGGACAGACATTCAAACATGGCGATTAATTCGACCCTCTGTAATATTCTAGGAACCTGCAGCATTAATATGACTTTAAAGTCAATCCAAAAAGAGGAAAGTGTTGGAAACCTAAAACCTTTTCCTTGTGAATGAAGAATTTTCCCAGTCAAATAAAAAGTTACCAACGTAGTTTAGAGACGTGTTACTCATACTGTTACTGTAACAAATTATATCTTGAAAACAGTGAGTAATATTAGTGATTGATTCATTTTCTGCTCACGTCAACACACTCTGGCTCTGCGCGCGCGCTCGTGTATCCGTGCGCGTCCCCGTCGGGGACGTCATGAGCGTCTTACTACCCAACATGGCGGACTTTGATACCATTTATGAGTTAGAAGACGAAGAGGATGAGCGCGTAGTGAGTGAGGAACACCTGCCCAGATACTGTCCGGAGCCCGTGGTGATGCGAGGGGCCGGTCACATCACAGTGTAAGCTGAGCCGCGTTTGTCGCACTTGTTTTGGATGTCTTTAGCCTGTTTAGCCTCTGCTAGCCTGCCTGCTAACGCTAATCAAAACAACCCACAGTTTGTCTCGGAGGAACAGCAACTTTGACCACGAAAGGTCCCCAAAATTACTGCGATATAACCTCACCTTAACTGTTTTATATCCACATGGCAACCGTAAACATGGTAGCGTTATAAACGAGTAGAAATACATCGTCATTTGTCTTGTCGTGTAAACACAGGCATGATTAAGTTGTCTGCCAGAACGTGATGTGCCCCAGATGTTTACATTATGAGTTTAATCATTGGCGGTGTCGGTGAGATATATGAGTACATACCGACTGAGACTGTTGCTTTGTAACACGCATCATGCCCCCGTGACGTCATACAGTATAATGAAAACAGACTGATGAAGCTGGCTGTCGTCATTATCATGATATCAACCTGATCATCTCTGCGTGATTTGGTATTTAAAAGTGTCAACGTGGACAGTGACACAGTGTTTAAATACAGCCCATAATTGCATGATAGTCCACAGCTGTGTTGGGTGTGTGTCCATGGTCACACACACACACACACACACACACACACACACACACACACACACACACACCAACAACAGCAGCAGCAGCAGCTCTCCCTCAGCTGTCAGACACATGTCTGTATCTACAATCTTACACATAATCCTTTTGATATTACTAACAACAAACAAATGTATTTGTTCTTAAACTGTACAATATTTAATAACCACATTGAGAGATCATTGCAATAAGTGTGGCAAATTGGCACTGGATCCAAAAATCCAATATTGGTAGGGCCCTGCCCTAGACACCCTAACGCAGGAGAGACAATGCAAATGTTGTGTGTTGCCTCTTACTTTTATCCTCCTCAGCAACTTTTGCACCTGAAAACAAAAAAAAAAACATTTTTTAAAATATTAATAATGCATTTAATCTGTACGGTATTCACAGTCATTCACAGTAAATGTCAGAGCTGCCGTGTAAAACACGTATATAATAACAGGAGTTTAGATGAAAAGGCATTTTTTTTAGAAAAGCCAAAGGTCCAGCAACTCTTATAGTAAATAGAACAACTTGTATATAATTTTATTTATTTATTATTTACTTATTTTCTAGTCAGTCCCAAACAAGAGAGGGAGACAGAGCTATGAAAACAGAATGGATTTCGCACTTACATCAGGCTCCTGGTAGCACTGCCCTGAAGGTCCTGGACCCTCCTGCCAGAGATTCTTGTGAAGACCGCTTTACTGTAGTCCAGTCTGAAAGAGATAAAGGCCTGGACAGAGTTCTCTGCATCTGTCAGGAGTTAGAATAAATGTCTTGTATGGTGATCAAAAGTCAGGTAAGGGGTTTAATCAAATACCCAGATCAGTGATTTAGGAGGAAAGGGGTGACTGAATCTAGTGTAGAGCTTTTCATTATGGTCGGACAGTCGTCGCTGTCAAGCTTCACCTGTATAGTCAAGATATTTCAAAACAGAACTCTGGTGAAATGAAACATGGCAACCAGGCAAGCAACATTATATCAGAGAGTGGGGTAAGCAACATAATGAAGTTTATCACAAAACAATGGAAATCTGTCAGCTGATATTTTGTTGGACAGTTTATGCCAGGACGGATCAGAATCAGAAACAGCTTTATGACCAAGTATATTTGCACATACATAAGATATAATATAATACATGATCCTTAATATCTGTCCATACAGAAGGTCTCATGATTTTTTATCTTAATCATATTTTTAAAAAAAACAAAAAACATTGGGGGTGGTCATCATGGACATCATACCATGCATTTTTTTTTACATTTTATTGGTAAAATGATTAATCAAGGAAAAAATTGGCTGATTAATTGCTAATAAAAATACTAAAAACAATTGGCAGTAAATATGTAATTGTTGGCAAAGTTGCAAATAAATGAGTAGGAATACTTGGTTATTTATTACATTGACAGTTTCTTTTTATCACCATATATGTCGATAATATTATATAAATGTGCTTACACAGTGATTGAGGTGTTTATTCATATTGCACAGACAGAAAAAGAGTTACATTGCTATTCAGCTCAGTGAGATGTGGACACATTTGTTTGTTACTGTACAAAAAAATGTGACAATCACCTATTTAATAGTCCGATGTCTTCATGGAATCAGAAAATGTCTGTGCTCTGAATTATTTTTAGTTTTATATTTTACATATACATTTTGATAACAGACTGTACTTAGTTTGAGTTGCACTTGTATGTGTTTAAATTGTAATTGCATCATGATATTAATGCTAGCAATGTTTGTTGTTTTTGTTTTTTTCAGGTTTGGACTGAGCAACAGATTTGATACAGAATTTCCATCTGTTCTCACGGGAAAGGTACATTTTTCTTTAAAGCATTTTTGCACTTCAGTCTTGTAGGCTGTTTTCTGTTCAATTCCAAGTGAGAAGAATTAAGTAATTAAAGCCACAGTGATTCTATTGTTCTTTTGGGGATTTAACAACCCTGACTTCCCCAAATCGCCCCATTCAAACCTTTTCCAAGTGGTTTTGATCTGTTGGAGATGCATTTCAAGCAACGCACCCCAGTGCATAGAAAAGAGCCTGAATGTGCTGCTGTCCAGCTCTGTAAATGAGTAAGCCATCTATGGGGCTCGGTTGTCGGGGACCCCAGTGTTTTGGAGGGTCCAGCTCCAGGTGATAAAATAATGAAATGAAGACTCTGCTGCAGACAAGAAAGGAAAGCTTCCTGGGTCGGACGCAGAAACACAAAAAGGCTGCAGGGGTAAGAGCAGGCCGAGGGAAGTGTGGGGCAATAAAAAGTACCTTCAGTATTGTGACCCAGGGTGACATGTGATGGATGAGGTCACAATTATGATGATTGAAGGGTGCAGATCAGGCCCTGCTGGGCTTTATTCTGAGGTCTTTGGCTGTTTGCAAAGAGACCTTTGCATCCTGTCATAAAAGATTACGACCCCTGTTTTATGGCGTACAGACTCGGCAAGGAATGAGCATCCATTCAAGTTGTTTGGCCGGCGCGGCCACAGGCACTGAGCTTATCTATCCTTTGAGTCCCTCCTTGCCTTGAACAGTCTGGAGCTCGGTTCGCAAGTCAGAGGCTTTAGAGATCTCATCTCATCTCTGGACAACATCTGCAAATATCTACCTGTTGGTTTTCTTAAGCTCTCTGATCTTTCTACACAGCTTTCTTTTGAGCAATTAGGAATCTCTTATGTCTGTACCACCTAAGACCCTCCTCCCCCATCTTGGTCTTTGCTGTTAGATTCTGGCATGCCAACTGTTATTTTAATAAACATTCACCCATTCTTCGTTTTTTGGTGTGTTTTTTTCCTAGGTAGCACCAGAAGAATTCAAAACCAGCATCAGCAGGGTGAACGCTTGTTTGAAGAAGAACTTGCCTGTGAATGTGAAGTGGCTTCTTTGTGGCTGCCTGTGTTGTTGCTGTACAGTAGGCTGCAGTCTATGGCCTGTTATCTGCCTCAACAAGAGAGTAAGTCCCAGACCTCCCGTGACACAAGTTGGACAGCTTAACTCTCCCTTACATCAGCGCTGATTACTCTGGGGCTGTTATAGCAATTCAGCCACATTGGTCTAAGTATAGAGGGTAATAACAACCGGTGTTCAATTAGTGGCTCTGTGTAGAAATTACGCATTGCACTGCACAGCTCCTCTTCTGCCCAGCGATAGGGTGTGTCATTTAAAGGTGGTGTTACCACTCAGAATCACTGACAACAAAGTGGACATTACTAGCTGGTAAACTGGGAGTTCAGTCCATAAATCCTAACACTGCTGCTGTTTACTGTTACCTGTTAAATTGTAAAATTCAGTAATCTGTATTCTATTGCTCTCATTTATGTACACGCCTGTTATTTTTTATTCCAACAGACAAGAAGGTCAATTCAGAAGTTGTTAGAGTGGGAAAATAACCGACTATACCACAAGGTAAGAAAGGCAACAAATTGCACATTAACACCTGTGTGAAAGTGCTTAATTGTCTGTGACAGTGATCAATATAAGGCCAGTATCATTGTGCTGGATAAAGACCAACTAATTTGTTTTGTAAACTATAAGCTGCAGCACAAGGTCTTCCTCTTCAAAGCTGCTTGAGTCAGATCTGGTGCACGCGGTCTGAGATGACCGTGAGGTCAGCAGTAAAATGCCATGTTAATTTTGTTTTGTCTCGCAGCAACAAATTACAGCTAGTAGCTGTGCAAAGGCATAAAGGAAGCTCTTCAGGGTGTCTGGCCACAGTTTGACCCTGGTGAGACCAGACAGCCCTTCTCTCAAATTTCCCCTGACACTGATGGGGAGATTTCAGACAGATTTTCCTTTGTGTGTGTATTTGTGTGTGTGTGTGTGTCTTTAGTGCCTGAAAGTGAGATTTTCATTTATTGTGTCTGTTTTTTTTTCTCTCTTCAGCTGGGGCTGCACTGGAAACTCAGTAAAAGAAAATGTGAAAGCAGTAACATGATGGAATATGTAAGTAGGCTGTCACAACTAAACTACTATAAATGACTGTGTTATTATATAACTTCCTGAACTTCATTATTTAATAAGTGATCTAAGTGATATATCTTTCTGGATTAACTGCTTTGTCTATAAAGTACAGCTCAAACTCTTCACGACTCATTCAACAGAAAAATAATCATCAATCATCAGTGTGATTCATCATTTTGGCGTTTTTTTAAGGGAACATTTCCACATTCTCAGATTCCACCTCCTTAAATGAGAACATTTTCTGGTTCCTTTGGTCTTCTGTTAGAATACATTTTTGGATTATGGAACAAAAGAAGCCATTTTTTTCTCAGTTGTTTGACGTTTTATAAGCAAAGGGCTTATTTTGATTCATAGCAGATTAATTGATAATAAATATAATCATTAGTTGCAGTTATAAAATCCTCCTGTTTGAGGAGTGAGAGCCAGAGAAAGCTTGGTATTTTTGCTTAAACAGATCCTGAAAGAATTCATAATTTATTTAAATAGCAAATTAATTTTCTGTCTTTCTGTTAATTGACTTATAGTTTCAGTTTTAGTTAATAAACATCTTACAGTTGTTCTGAAAGTTAATTTGTGTCATCTTTTCTCCCACAGGTGATTCTTATAGAATTCTTACCCAAATATCCTATATTCCGACCAGACTGAGGAGGCTGTTAACAGAGCGGACGTGCAGCCCTTGAATCTTATCCTTAGTGCCTTGTATATACAGTATGTTGGAATAAGGGTCTGCTCTGGTGTCTCTTGTGACGACCCTGTACATCTCCCACTACCTTGTACATTAGAATTTGCAACACTGTCACTTTGCTTTAGAGCAGATTTTGCACATTTTCCCAACGGAACTAGGATGTTACCCCTTTGTTGCACTCTGATGTGTTTTTGTTACATGTGACAAATGAGTGAAAAAGCTGAACTCTTGAAATGTGCATTTACCCCAAAGAACCATCAGCCTGTATCCCATCTATTATATCAGTGATCCCTTGCAAAGAATGTGATGCCTCCACCTTCCTTAAGTATCTTTGCCTTATGTATGAGTTAAAAAAAATGTACCAGGAAGCCGAAGGCATCAAGTAATTCAACAAGTCTGTAGATTTTAATGCTGTTTGTTGGGTTTCCCCTCTTTGAATCTTTGCAAGTAGATGGGATGGTTGAAATTGCCTAACGTACAATGTACGCCATCACCCTGTGTTTTTTCTTTACAACTCTCTGTACATGGGAACTAGCTAGTAAAAGAACTTGACCTGTAAATACTATGTTAGGATAAGCTGTACAGTGGTATACCATTGTTTACATAAAGTAACTTAGCTCTTTAGTTTGTTTTTTTGCCAATATATCGCTGTACCATAGTTTTGATTAATGAAAGATGTCTATGTACCTTTCTAGTTTATATGGACCTGTTTACCTTGTAAGCCATATAGTTATAATGATCATGATGCCAGAGTTTGGACCTATAATTGCACTCGAACCCAATAGGAGGTCAGGATGTCAGCATTTCGTGCATCCTGAATATTCAATCAGTGACAACACAGTACGCTATCATGTGTTTTGTTTTGTTTTTTGCCAATGAAGATGACACTCAATGACACTGTTAAAGATGCAGATGTATCTCTGATGTGCAGTTGGAAGGTAACGATTTGAACTTCCACTCATTTATTATGTATATTTTTTTCAATTATTATATCCCACTTTTGGATTAATTTTTAATAGTTTTGTACTTCTTCCCTCTGCTGTTTGGTCCTTCTGATGTGATAGGAAGCACACTCATCGACAGTACATGGCATATTGAGCAGATGGCTCCTTTGTTTCAATCATGTCCAGTGTTAGTGTTATTTTCCCGCATCTTTGTCAAGAGATTGCTGCATTGTTTCGTATTAGTGCCTCTGGAGTAGTTGAACCACAGAGAGTACAGGTTAAAATCTGTTCTCATGCAAAGGAGATTTGAAATCTTCCTCCCAGTATTGTCCCTGTTACAATTCTTGTAAATGTTTGTCTTCATGACCTAATCCCTATGGAGAGAGAAAATAAATTGTTGATTTTGATTGTTCTTTGCTGTTATTTTTTTTCAAATGGTTCAAGAATGTCATCTTTGTAAAAACAGATCATTATAGACTCCTTTCCTCAAAGCCCACTGCCACACTATCAGAAATGTGGCTATTTGTCATGTTTAACAAGGTGTTGAATCGTTAACTTTAACAAGACAGCCTGCAATTACTCGACACATTTGTAAAACTCAGGAATGAGTGCTGTTACCGTAATCTACTGCTACTTTCTGACATTTCTGGATTAGTGGTCAGTGAGCAGTGAAAACTCAACCAGATTGCTGCATCTCACTGCAACCCCCCAATACTAAAGCAATGGGCTGCACTTCAGTGACGTTTTATGGTCCTTTGTTTTACGGTTTTCACATTGCCTGTCCTTGTGTAGACAGAGATTTTCAGTGCAGTAATCTTTACTGAGTTTGAACTCATAGCTAGTTTTAGTTGATTTGGAAGACATTTATAAACTGCATTCCTGTATATATTCAGAGGATTTAGCCAAGCTGCTTATTTATTGGATCAATTCATGATTTTGTTAATCAGAAAAGTATTTACATTCAGAAATAAAAACGCATCAACACTGGCTTCTTGCCTCTGTGTTCTGATGGTTTGCAAGCTAACTTTGGCAAATTGAATTTTCTTGAAAGGTTTTTAGAGGTAGAGAATAATAAAACACAAAATAAATGTATAATTTGCAAACAGCTCAAAGTGATTTTTACATTAACTTGAGTAACTCTTACATTGTACTCTGCTACTTGTGATGTTATAAGCAGAACCTCTGTATAGATGGTTGCTGCTCAACTGCATGAGTGTCTGTGTGTGACCTGCATATGTACTTTTTACATTCCTGGCAAGTTGATCTAGTCTTACAACCCTGTGTGTTTACAAGCACAAACACAAATGTGTCTGGGTCCTTGTGTGTGTGTGTGTGTACGTCTGTGTGTAAACATGAAGATATTCACACACTTGAGCTGTGCTGCCTCTGAACACACCCTGCAGTATTCAGAAGGTCCCTGTTTCATTTAATCCTGAATCAAATGATCCTGTTATTGGTACATAAAAGTGTTTAAAATGTCTGAATTGTCTCTGAAATTGATTTTGAAACCTAAAGACTGGACATAATCTGAATGATCTTTTTAGTCCATGCTGTTTATGTCCACTAGAGGTCAGGCTGAGCCATGAACAGGTTGTACAGCGTAGTGGACATTTACGACTGGTAAAATAATTTCAACAGTTTGCACTCCTGCTTACTGCCAATGTTATTTTCAGTCAGGTAATGTGCTACACTGAAGTTATTAAAATAAAAACCCTGTGATCTATTATGAACAAAAAGCAGCTCACAAAGTCAAGTAATATACTGTACATTAAAATAATGAACATGTAGCAGTGAGTCTGCACCATTTCCTCCAGACTGAAGGTGTGTAAGATAAAGTATATGTGATTCTGTATTTATTCTTATTTATTTATTCTCCTCAGACACCTAACATCCCCACAGTGCAGTTAGAAACCAGGATCAACAGAAAAACAGTATGATTTGATATTTTATTGAACGTGATGGAACAGTCGACAGGCCAACGAATACATTGCCAATTTTATTATTTCACAGCCTGACTCGAAAAGAATATTGTGAACTGTTCATAACGTATCAATACAAGAAAGGCCACTGGGAATGTGTTGACATAAAAAGAATGAGGTAACACAAATTATCTTAACAAGGCCATTGTGCGAGGAATTCTTACAGTAAATATACAGTATACATATAATAAGCAGAAATCATGAGGGGAAAACTGTGGCAATTTAAGGCAAGTATACATTCTGGTTTGTCCTTCAGAGTCTACAAGGCACCCACTTATAAAAGTCATTTTGAGTCACTATCATTTAAAAATAAATACAGACCACTAGCAAATGGGCTTGTATCAATTAGTAAATGAAAAGCTGCTGAATGTCTTTATTTATGGATGA